>VZRU01001722.1:11138-55868 GCA_013398155.1 Pedionomus torquatus
TGCTAGTTACACAAAATGAACATGCAGATATGAAAAAAAAAAAATATATTTTTTTTTCCTGCATCTCAATCACAACTTGAATATTCATTTATGACTGAACTTACATTTATCCAAAAAAACAAGGTTTTTAAAGTGAAATACTAATAATGATCCTAAGTAGCAGGGAAACTGTTACTTCCCTACTAAAATAAGTAGTATAATAAAAATGTCAGGGAATTTTTCTTTTTTTTTTTTTCTGGCAGAACAAATAAAATTGCTTAATTAAAGGAAGTATTCATGTTCATGTTAAAACAAATCATTTGTGAATTAATGTATCCCTGTGGAGATCTTATTGATCTAATTAAAATGTAGATCCTCAGATTGGAAGCTCAAACTTAGACAATATAAACATTTCCCATAAATGAAACAGAAGTATTGAAAATAGTAACATATATATTTCATGCAGTTACATGTAAAAGTATTGGTAAATTGTACAGATTTGTTATTAAAGCAGTCACATCAGTAATAATTTTACAGTAGCAAAATCTGGTTCTTGCTTATTTACACATGCTATAAGGAATCTTCGGGCAAACTTGTTTTACTGAATTTTATCATTTAACAACATCCCCACATAAAATACATTTTAACATGTAAAGTAAAAAAGGAACTATTTAGATACTTTGATAGCTTTATAGAAAATAGTGGATTAGTTCCTCATTTGCCAAGTGACTAGAGCACTGAAGTACATAATAGTCAGGTGCCCAGTGGTCTGTGAAATACAGAGATTTCAGGTAACCTAGGTCAACTTAAACAGTGCTTGGTAAACTTAGTTACTTAAGGTACTGGAAGCAGGTTAGCTGTCCCATCTGCAAAGCATAAAATACATATGGAAAATCAAACACTTAAGACCAGGTTTCACACCAGGTAGCAAGCTGACTGGACTGTAATTCAAATAACTTTTTTTCTTCCTCTGCAGTCCAGACCAGATCAGATTTTAGGTTAGGAAAACAATAAAAAAAACTTTTTTTTTTGACCATGAGACTAATGGTGAGAGATCCCTACAGACAGTCTTGAACTCAAAGCCTTTCTTCAAACTGAAGTAGAAAGAAGATTTAGAAAAGCAAGCAAGCAAGGAAACAACACCCCCCTAAGCTTTTCCATGAAACAAAATGGCCCATAAATGAAAAAATCCAATTAAAAAAAATATATATTATAAGAAATAGACTCACATAGCCAATCATTTTCACTGGGGCCAGACATTTAGTTATATATGGTAGTTGTGATTGTCATAGATGGTGAATAATGGCACCTGATCCATAAAATTAAAACCTTGGAAGTGTGACTTTTTATCCATAATGCACTCCCATACTGAGTAAACTGAGCCAACTAAGGCACCAAAAGCAGATTAAATGTTGGCTAAGCAACAAGCAGGACAAATATGTCCAGACCTAAGGTTTTCTTTATTTTGCTGTAATATCATTAATCCTTAGCTCTGTAAACTGCCTCTGAGATTAGGAGGCAAGGCTGCTAAACATCACTTATATGTTAAACCCACAGTGTAGAGAATCTGTGACATCCCACTGAGGAATGCTAAAAGCAAAAAAGTCAGATTGAGGCCTTAGATGTGTCAGTGTACACAAGATCTTCAATTCTGTTTACATGAAGTTGTCAGCTATTTATCCATATATACATTTAAAATAGGTACTGCTCCTCCTGAAAATTATAGGACATGTTTACATGAGTAGGCAAGGAGATCAAAACGCAGCACTACTAATAGTAATGCATCCATTTATCACAAATGACATCTACTGAAATGCTACATTCTTGCAGAATTTGTTATTGCCAACTTCCCCAAAATCTGCATTCAAACACTACTTCAGGTGACCCTTGCATGGTCTCCTGATTTGCACTCAGAGGAATACGCCACCTTCCCCATGACTGTGCTGGAAGGGAAGTGCTGCAGCGTATTGAAGTAGCTCTTGTTAGAACTTAAATTCTCTTGTTGAGAGAGATTTTCTGTCTGATCCAACGTCATAACCTGCAAAATAAAATGTGACTGCCATTAAGCACAGAATGTGCTTTTGTGTTATCTGATAGAATATACGATAAACCATTTAAGGCTGGCCATTGTCTGTTATTGGCCTGACATTAAAATTTTCAGTAGCTTCTTTAGAATCATTTTAATACCTTGCCACTCGCTACTCAGTACAATGACTATGAAATGTAACCAAGCCCTCAGAGGAATGACAGCACCTCATAGAAGAAAAAAAGAAGAAAAAAAGTCAGCACTGCATACACTCATTGTCACTTTTTTTTTTGTTTGTTTTTAATTTTTCTGTGTGGTTATGAACTCTCCTTTGGTTTAAAGGGAAACTATTTTTTAATTCTGGAAGACTTCCCTGTAAAGAGACAAAACCAATTTTTTTTCTAAGAAAAGTCAATTTCTAAAACTAAGTCAATTAAAAAAAAATTCTGAGCTGTTGATAGATACCTACAGGCTCATACTTGACCGAACATATCAGAAATATAATAATTCTAGTGATCATAAGAAGATGACATACTGTTTGTTTGGAGTGCTTTTAAGAACCTGAAATAATATGTATTAAATGACTGATTTAAAAGTCTTGAGTATGTTGACCAAGCCCTAGGACTGTTATGGACCCAGATTCTTCAAAGTTCTGGGCCTGCTTGGCCATGCAAAACATCCAATTTGTTTGAATAAACATTATCTGAGTAGCTGAGAAGAGGATATTAGCAGAAAACCCTATACTTACCTATGAATTAACTGGCAGAGGCCACAAGACTGGTGGTGATCAAATCATGTGTTGTAATTCTAGGAAAAACTTTAGTTTTCTTTTTTTTTTATTTATTTATTTTTCTTTTTTAAGCTGTGTTCACTTCCTTTGTTTTTCCCCCAACTTTTTGAAAAAAATTTGTCAAATGTCCAGAATTTATTTAAAATACTTTTTTATGAAATTCATCTAAGATTGCTAACTAAACAGTTCACTAATATTATAGGTTTAAAACCTTACAAAATCTCTGTATAACTCTGTTTCTGTAGGGTGTTTCAGAGCTCTTCTAAATTTATTTCAGGTATGGAATTTTTCTTATTTCCTTCAGAGCTTTGGAAAAGATTGTAAATATCTGAGAAGTCTGTTATTCCAGCACATTTGTAATGTCACAGTTAATAATACTATATCCAGTGAAATGCTTAAAAAGACACAGGACTTCAAAAGTATTATTCAGAAACATTAAAAAGATTTATGTTAATGCTTGAAGATTGAGTTCAGAATCTGCAGAGATAAACATATACTTTGCTGCATCATATCCATACTATAATTTGAAACACTTTTCATTTATTTATTTTTAGTTTCTGTCACAGTACTCTGAGCTGTATAAGAAGACTAATACCTTAATTCAGATTGTTATCTTTAATAAAGAAATGAGATACAGTACACTGTTGTATGAATTCTTTGCTTTATTATTCATAGAGATAGATTAACTTCTAAGTGAGGATCAGAAATAATTCTTTTTTTAATGACTCTCAATCCAAGCTGCAAGACTGAGAAAATACAGTTTTGTCTAAACGTTAAACACATGGCTGCCTGGAGAGAGTCATGTTGTCGGTATTCGTCTTCTTTTCAGGGTAAAACTGAACAATACATCTTCCATGAAGATTTCAGCATGTAAACTAAGGTATACAGGGAAGTGAGAAAGATTGCTCCCAGAAGAAAATGCATGGAGTATAACTGTAGCTCAGTGTTAAAGAGATGGCATGAGAAAGGAAGACATTTATTCACAGCACTGATCCCACAAGAGCTACAAAGCCTCATGTAGAAGCTCAGCTGAAACGGTAGTTGGCAAAGAACTTCTTAGGGTTTTTTCAGTCTTCTTTTGTCCTGTATGCATGTTTGTGTATACTCTTTTGAGTAGGAATATCAGGAAAGGGATAACAAATTAAGGAATCCAGCAGTTGAATAGAAATAGAACTGAGAGAGGTTGTTTAAATGCATAGACACAAATTGGATTTCTTTTTCTTTCTATATACATTAATTTGATTAATTAGGCATCTTTCTATTCACTAGTGTTAGAGACAATCTTTATTAAAAATACATTAATGTTAAGTGTGCCTATCAATAAATTAAGGTTACAGAGCCTTATGAATGTTATGTGTATCAAATGCCAACTATCACAAATATCAGCCTTCAGAACCTCTGTGTGCCAGAGTCTTGTAATCTCTGACCAGGTTCTTTTAAATATTCCATATGTGAAGGGTGTAATGTTTAATATCAAACTTACTTATTTCAAGATATATTACACAGGATTACTGATTTAGCAGTGATACAAAATATACTGAAAACACAATAAATTGATGGTAATGATTTAGGCACAGTGTGATTCCTGTTACTGATCTCTGTAATGAACTCACCACCATGACACTGGGCATCCCCAGTTGCTAAGAAATAATACATTTGTTGAAGCCAGTTTAAGCCTGGTGCTGTCTGAAATTATTTGATTAGTTGCTTAGTTGTCATCCTACGTTGGGCTGAACCACATACTCACTCCACTCATGCTGGCCTAGCAAACTCAGGGAGACATTCACAGTCTTTGAACATACTCAGGAGGAAATATTTACACACCAGCTGATCCACTCAACTGATATAGCTGTTTGTCTAACGCAAAGGTCACCCTTCAGTCCTCTCTATGATAAGACAAAGTCAGCTTCTTTTCCAGAGCTTTGGTCAGTCAAAATCTGCCTGAATCACTGAGCTTCATGGGCACATCACCCTTGCTCATCTCCACTGAGCCTTCTTCCATTGCATTGTTCTCTTGCTCAGCCACAGATCAGAAGTTAGAGGATAACTTGCTAATTGCAGTGCTCCCCTCCAAGAGCTTTCTTTGCTAGATTTTCAGAAGGCATTGAAATTTTTCTGTTGTTCTACAGATCAAGTGACTTACCTATTGCCTGTAAATGGCAAAATACAACTGTCATTTTGCCAGTAAATCTTCATATCCCAGGTAAATGGAATAATATTCATGTTAGTTATATATCCACTATCTTATAGAATCATAGAATGGTTAGAGTTGGAAGGGACCTCAACAATCATCAAGTTCCAACCCCCCTGCCATGGGCAGGGACACCTCCCACTAAACCAGGTTGCTCAAAGCCCCATCCAGCCTGGCCTTAAACACTTCCAGAGATGTACTCCAGACATCTGAAGCAGTGCCTATTACTTTCCATTAATGATAAAAAGATCATCTAGAATAACTATCTGAAGTGTAGTCCTCTGTGTTTTAGGTAGCTACATGTGGCCCTATGACTAACAAAGGCCTAGAAATAAAACACAGCCTCTAATAATGAATCTTAATAAAAGATGTGATTCCTCCCTCTTTCCCCTTCATTTCTTCTGCACACTAAAAATGAGTTTTTAAATTACATACTAAGTAACAAATACTTCATTTTTAATATGGAAACAACAGTTTCCAGTTACTAAAGCTTTCAGTCATTTCATCCACTACATTTGAGTGAGAAAGGAGGGAATTGCCATACTAGTAAAAGTTGTGACTGTTACTAAATGCTGGAAAAACATTTCATTTACAAGGACTCGGGGCCACTCAGGAGATTTTGGATCATAAAGGTAACACAAAGCATAGTCGGTCTAGTCCATTTAATGCAGGCATCTAAATTTCAGGTGCCATTGAGTCAGTGTATAAACTACAAGTATCTGAGGATATCGAAAGGAATAAAACATAAAGACTACTCAAACAACACAGGCATATTAAGGCTAGAAATTATTTGAAAACCAAGAAGAGTTGAATTTGGCTAACAGATTTTATTATTATTTATTTTTGTTTTAAACATTATTTTTTACTAATTCATTATCAAAATCATGGAATATTATTTATCCTAAAATTATAAGATTAAAAAAACAAATAACCATACTATATGTTCTTAATTTGCTGATTGTCAGAAAGAAACCAAACTAAAAAGCTTTTGATACATTCCGTTAAGTATGTCTCTGCTAGTATCCTATTTGACCTTTCAATTAAACCCGATCATGTTGTCTATTCAAAGAGCTTTGAAGAAGGATTTGGAAAGTCTTAACTGTTTTCCCAAATGACAGAGCAGATTGCTTCAAAATCAATTATGTTACCTTTAGAAATTGTAATGTAAACCTTTTGCAAAATTAGATTTTTTGAGTTCTGTATTCATGAGACAAAAAAAGTACTGAGTGTAGAGATTTAAAGCCTATTTTGCTTCACTTTACATACACATTCTATGAGTTTCTTATTTCTTGTACAGGCCAGAATGCCTCAGGGCATCCTAAAGTCAAAGAAAGGCAACTTTATTGTCAACCTTATATTATCATAGAACATGGGGTCTTCTGTTTTCACAGCATGGGTTAGAATTAAATTAGGAGACATATTTATCATTTTTCTTTCTAATTTTCCCTTGCATGTAGCATCATCACTTCTTGCAATATTCTTGTTTGCATTATTAAGGCCATATTTCCTATGCCTGTGGATTTCTTTGAAAATTACCTGATAGATGGGGAGAAAAAAAGAGTCTTATTGAGACCTGAATCTCTCTTAGTATCCTGTGATTAATAGGTCCATGAGGTAGGAGATTACCTGCTTTTGACTTCCTCTTTAATCAGACATTTCTAGAGGAAATTTCAGCCTTTGGGAACTGGTCTGTTTTCTGTGCAACCTACAGTTCTAGAGTTCAGCTATCTATGATCTTTGTGCATTTTGGTGCAGAACAACTGTGTGACCTTGGTTTAACATTAATGAGAAAAAATGTTGAACTGTAAGAGACTATGCAACTAAGACCACGCAAGATAAAGGAAGCAAAAATACAGAGAGAAGTAAAACTGTTGACACTAATAGTATTTCAGGACTTGAAATAAAAATGTTGACATGAAAGTCTGTAAAAGCCCAACAAAAAAGAGAAAAAAAAAAAAAAAAAAAAAAAAGAAGAGCCAAAAAGTAGTAATTCAGCTACAGAAATGAGCATCAGGCTAGACCTTTTCAAGAAGTACTGGAGGAAAATATTCTTCACTTGGCTGATAACTGATGGGACAGTAAAAACTCATAGGAATTCTCTATCGATACTGCAAAGTTGATTATTTTAGTGACATAGTAATCTATATTTGTATCTACTAAGTGTATCAGCAATTCATAACTTCTAGATTTTGGTTTTTTTATATATATTATTCTTAACAGAGTCTTTTATCCATATGGTCAAAGATGCCTGGAAAGTAGAGAAGTGTATCTGGAGTTCCCAATCTCTTTTCACTTACTACACAGAGAAGTTAGAAAACTGGTTGGTGCCAAAACCCAGATGATTCCTGTATATGTATATGTAGATGTATGCAAGATTTTCTTATGGGTTAGTAGTCTATAATCACTCAGATTTGCAGTGGCAATTGCAAATTAATTTACCATAACTGAGGAGCTGCTGTCCTTGAGATTACTGCATTGCATAAAAAATTAGAAACTGATCTTATGTAATCAAGCCACATGCTGAATATTTTATATTAAATATTTCCTATATTTCTGTGAGCCTTGAGCCTGAAAGTATGGGTTTGTGGTTTTTTTATTTTGTTGTGTTTTTTTTTTTTTTTTTAACAGCAGAAAACCACAAAAAAATCAACTATCTGATGGATATTTATTAGACTTTAAAAATAACTTTTGAACTATAAAACATAGATGCAAATTGTATTAACATTTTCTTGTGCTTGCTGGCTCACAGGTCTCAGCCATCAATGGTGGTAACACTGCTTAATGCAGAAACTGTTTTTAGAGGGTTTGGAAGATTTTTGTTTAGGTGGGGTTTTTTTTTTGTTGCTTTTTGGTGTGCTTTTGTTTGTTTGCTTGTTTGTTTTTCTGTTGTTGTTGGTTGGTTGGTTTGTTTAGGATATTTACCCTCTCCTAATATCTAGCTACTGTCAATTTTACATCTTTTTTTTTTTTTCTTTCTTTCCTCTTTTTTTTTATGTTCTGAAAAAGGATGGTTCATTTTCTTAATTTTTATTAAATTTTCAAAATATTTAGAAACATTTGCTTACTTTTTATACTGTATTTCTTACCTTTATTTGCATTCTCAGGGTATACACTGAAAGAAAATTACAAAGAATATAGTATTGTAAAATAATAGTAAAATGATGTTAAAACAATTGCATGCCGCCATCCTTGCAGAAACTGACACTTACATTGACACTAATCTAATTTACAGAAAAAAAAAATTCTAGAATGAATTGATGTATTTAGTTTTATTTCACTATTATAAAGCATGTTACTCTTGTATTTTCAGGATTTGTAAGGATAATATTCCCTAACTTCAATATAAATTTAAGCATTCTACATAATGTGCCTCAACAAATAACCAAATAAAAAACAAAAAAAAACAGTAGTAAAATATAAAGCTGGTTTGAAATTTTAAAATCTTACCCAAGTATCTTGATATATTCTGAATATTACTTTGATGAAGTTTCACCCATTGACCTTCAGAAAATGAGGCAAAATATTTTATTTCTGAAATAATATTTGTCAGAAAATTTGGTGCCCATAGACTCAGAAGTCAAACTGTACACTTTGAATTACAACAAAACAGAAGTCCAAAATGTTTCTGTAATGAACAAGTATTTATTAGAAGTAAATTGATATTTTCGTAACTTTCTTCTGCTACAGTTGAAATTAATTCCAGACACAGACATAAGGCAAAAAGACATTCGGAATAAATGTTGGAACTTGCTCACATCTTAGAAAAAAAAATGAAGATGAGAAAATATTTGTGTCTAGTGCTGTTAACTAAAACTTCAAGGACATTTTAGGACTTCAGCAGTTTATAATGACCAAATCAAAAGTAAACTGACTTTCCTATGAAGTAGATTGCTCATTTGCTCTTTTTTTTCTTTTTTTTTCTTTTTTTTTTTTTTTTCCTTTTCTTTTCTTTTTAATCTGCTAGGTTAACTCTACTGGTCTAAGCTGTGAGGTTGGGCTATGTGAGTTTTTACCTTAAGTGGACATGCCAAAAGACACCAAAGACACATTATCTCTGAAGAAAGGGTTTATTAGAACTCAAAATAATAAATTAGAGCAGATAAGGACTTTCTTTGAAATGGAATCTATACATGCCCGAGCTATCAGAACAGCTTAAAGCCCTGCCTGATGTGTTCATGAGCCTTCTGTTTCAGATAAGTGCAGATTAACCTTAGGGGAGACATCCCCAGGCCAGAGCTATTGCAAAGCAGGCTGTACGTCATCATCACAGCCTGGTTTAGCTGAATGTTCTGTATTAATTTTCAGAAAGACCACAGAAAAATTAGTGTTTGATGATGTTTACTTACTCTGTGAGACTGACATAAAACACAGAAGAATCAGCAAATGTGAGCTGCTGAAGGTATGTGGGCCATGTGAACACCATGCCCTTGCACTACAGCACAGGGGAGCAGGGAGCACATGGTACCTGCACAGTGGCTCTCAGAGAGGATTTCACTGGTCATCCTTCAAATCACAGACGGGCCTAATGGTCCTGTTTTCTATCATGTCTTCTTCAACCTCCCTCAAGTTATACATCCACAAGGACACACTCAAACAAAAAAACTCACATCTATTATTTGTCAAGAACATGAACACCATTAGAGCTGCTATTAGGGTTATCAAAAGGAATACTGCTTGATATTTGAAAGGTGGTATCAGGATACTAATACTGGTTTGAGAAGCAACTAGCTTTTCAGCCCCTTCAGGTTGTCATCTCATTAATATGGCAATCACCAGGTTCATCCACTGGGCCCACAGACAGTTAGAATCCACTAGCATTTCTGTGATTATGAAGTGTGTGAGGAGCAAATTCCGTATACCGCATCTCCTGCACACCTTGGCATGGGTGCAAGTAAATACATGACTAAGGCCTTCAGAACAGGGTCATGTATAAATAAGTGTTACTTTGTGTTAATGACTGCAGTGATGACAGAAAGTTACAGAGAAGTAAAGGCAGTGCACTTGGTGTATTTTACTTGGAATGGGATACTACTTGACATAACATTCCCCAAACTTCTGGCTTAACCCTGGCACGGAGACAAATACATGGTGGGCCAGATGAGAATCCAACCTCACCTTTTCAAAGCCAGTATTACTTTCACAATCACCTTGCATGATTGTGACAAGAGAAAAATAAAATTAACTGTGCACCTAGATAGTAAATCTTGCAATAGCCTGTTTTCTCTAGCAGTAACACCTCACCCAAGACATGACTTGCTCAGAAAGAAAAATCCTTAAAATGTTCCAGAAGTCACTAGCCTTCCATGAGTCTTAAAGTGCCCTTGCTCCTTCTTGAAGTTTTGGAGCTTCTGTAACTTCTTTGGAGGTTGCCAATTTTAAGTTTGCTCATCCAACCAAAGAATTTGAAATACATCATAATTTTCACCAAATAAGACTACCAAAATTATGTTTTAGTTTCAAACCACAAGTAACAAATAAAATGTGATCAGTATTTTCCAGGGAAGGTTTGAGAAAGCTAGCTGAATAGTGAAGACATTCAGGGCAGTGATGGCATGCCTGAAGTCTTTCAGTGAGCAAAGAATTAATTTACTTAGTGGTCTATTAGAGTGAACAGACATTATAGATTGTCTTCAGGTAGAAGAGGAGTTTTTCTCTGTAGGTGGACTGAAGAGAAGAGGAATGAAGAAGCTTCTAAATTGGAGTAGTTCAGCTGCAGAAGAGGATTAATGTGGAAACCACCTAAAATAATCAATGGTCTTGCAGTTGATGGGATTGCTTGAGTGTAAGCAACAGTCAAACTTCATCATTTGTGTTAAAAATCAGAAATAGAATCAACATGCAGCCTCATCCTTAACAACATTTTCTAAACCTGTAGGAAAACAAATGTTCAGTTCCATCAGGCTCCTTCTTATTAACATAGTATGAAGGTCTTATTCCCTTTTGAGATGTCTGAAATTACAGCAATTAATAATATTGTGAGGCTGCAATGATCCTGCCATCATTTTTAGCTTTGAAGGGTAATATTAAAATGTGTGAGCTTCAGGAACATGGCATTTTTAATTCTCACTTCAGCCACCTACTGTGTCTCCTCAAGGCTTCATGTAGTTCATTTAACAATGTTTCAGACTGCTTTTTCCACACTTAGTAGAATAATTGGCATGCGTGTTTTGAAAAGTGATCAGGGGGTTTGGGGGGATGGGTGTCACCTTTCTTGCTCAATAATTCCCTTAAAAGAAAAACAAGCTTGCACAGAATTAATGAAAACTTTATGCAATTTCACAGATTATTTGTTAGCATCTGATTAAAAATAAAAGGCACTAGACATTTCCCATTCCACATTCCTTTTGGAAATGCAACAATATTGCCACTGGTTTACATTTGCCAGCAGTGTCCTGCATAAAAGAGGGCAGGGGTGGAAAGTAAGGGATAAAAAAAAAAAAAAGTAAGTTTTGCAAGGTGTCATGTATTTTTGGCACAAGCTCGAAGAGCAAGAGAAAGCTAAGTAGCAGTTTTAACTCCTGCCTTGCCACAGTCATCCTCTTTCCTATACATTATAGCCAGTAAAATTGAATGCTCTGTCCTGCTTGGGGCATCACAGTTAGCCTGCTTTGTTTTTCAAGATTCTTCACAAGTGACCTTCCAAAGTCAAAATTGAAGGTTCAGCTTATTCCAAGTGAGTCTTTCACAAAGGACCTTCTACAGATAATTCCATCTTTTAAATTAAAAAAATCCCAATTTGATCTATTTCTCTGACTTCACTAGTAAAATTACAGGCCAGGCAGAGAAGACAGTGAATTCAATAGATCACAGCCAATGAGGGCTTCTAAGGTCAGATTTGATGATTTGATTTTTAAATTTACATTTTATCAAAAACTGCACTGACATTTATTTGCATTATAGCATCATCTGCAGGTTATAGTCAAAGATACTAACACTTTTGTACTATGTGTTCTTCAAATGAATAAAAAACCTCAGTGCATTCCTCTCATGGTTTCCTGCATAATTTCAAAATAAGGAGAATAATCTTCTCTAAAAGAGTTATTCATTTTCAATCTGACTTTCATCTGAAGATGATATTGTAAGCCCTAACACTTCTGATAAGAAACAACAGTTTTTTTAGTTTAACCTTTGAATCTAAAGAAGATGGGACTGGAAATATGCTGAGATTCAATGTTCATGAACAAATGACATTCCTGCTCCTACAAAGTTATTATTTTAGAGATATTTTCTCCTGCTAAGGGCTTCAAAAGGAGTAATCCTTCTGTTTTTCAGCTGTAAAGATAATATATTCTCACATCTTTTAAAATCTCATCAGCAAAAATGAACAATGAAAAATAATGTCTACTGCAGGGAGGGGTTTGCATTTTTATTTTTATTTTTCATTTAATAATAACTACTACCTTAAATTTTTGATAGACAGGAGAGCTGTATCAACCTGAAGTCTTTGTAATACAGTGTGTACTGCAGATGCATGTTTCTACCTATGACACAATATTGCAACACAGCTAATAATAATAATCAATACTCTGAATTATGTTAAACTGTTAAGAACTGATGTGCGTTTAGCAAAGTTGTTCTCAATCCATGTTCTCTCAGCTAAGAATTCATTTCAGTAGCATCAGAAATATTTTTTCAGAGCATTTTGTCTGAAACAGTGCAGAAGGAAAAATCTACCCACTTTTAAGACATACAACACACACTTTATTCTTATTTTAAACTACTTCTATTACAATGTTCTTTCTGTTTTACTTTTGTAGCTTTGACAGAAAATATCTAGAGAGTTTAGCTACAGTATGGAAGTAGCACTTTGTAGATTCAGTAGTTTTGATACACAGATGCCTGTGTCTTTACTAGTCATCTGATTTTGTGTCACCATTCACCATTTCTTTTTCTATACTTCTCTATTATTACCCATCTTCTCAAAATGTGTGTGCACATGAGCTGACTCCTCTGGCAGGGAGAAATTGATATAGAACACATAGAACAGTCAAAAGAGTAGTGTCTTAATGGATATACTGCCAGTAATTATTATAATTCTATGATTCTATGATTCCTGAAGGTGCTCACTAAATGATGTACATCAGCAAAACTGAATCTCCAGGAGCAGAAAGCAGGAAGATAAAATGGCAAGCCCTTCCTAACTATTTTAGCACACTCAGATATGAATTTGATGTCATTAAGACCATGTTTCTAAAAAGTTTTTTGAAAATTAGACTGGAATAAGTACTGTTTTGTTCACTTGTTTGTTAGACGGGAGAAAAGAGGGCTTTCAGCTCACAAAATAACAAGCTTTTAAGGTCTTCTGTACAACTTCAGGCTCTGCAATCTCTTCTTAGGAGTCTGACTGCTGCTGCACCTGGCACATGCCCAAGACTCCCAGCTAGTCAATACATTTGCATCCCACAGGAGTTAACCAAAATCTCCTTTGGATGTCTTATGGTATCTCTTTGGCCTTGAGATACTACTTCCCCCAAAGTTCTTTTTCCTCTCTTTCAAAAATAAATTAAAAAAAATTAAAAAAAAAAAAAAAGAGAAATGGCTATGTCACTGCCTACTGGAACAGTTATTCAACTTCATTGAATGTTTTGTGGTCTGTGACTGTCCTCTGTTTTTTCCTTTCCTTCAGTTAAGTAGCACTTCACATTCACATCTTTGCAGCAGGTTAAGTGATACCAAGGCAGTGATACAGGTAAAAAGCCCCAAAACTTTATTGTGCCAAAATAGGACTATATATATTCTTACTGGTAAATGTCTATGGTTTTAAAACTAACCTCATTAAGTTCAGACCCACACACCAAAAAAAAAAAAAACAAAACAAACCCCCCCCCAAAAAAAAACCACAAGAAAAGACCCTAAATTTAAATTTGTTTTAAAAGCTGGCTATAAAGCAAATCAGGAGAAGGGAGTGGTTGTGATTGTTTTTGTTTGGTTTGGGTTTGTTTTGTTTTTTTTTTTTAATAAACCAAAATAACGTAAAACACATTTTTTTCTGCAATTTCTGCACATATTTTTCAGAGAAAAGAAAGCTGCATATTGGATTATTTGGGATTGGAGGGAGGGCATTGGTTGAGGGTGTTACATAGATTTTTTGAATGTGTGTATGCCTAATGGACTTTATCATAAGAGGAGAGTAAGAGGGACCCTTTAAGAGCCAGAAGCTGTAAATATTTACTGAATCTTAGTACACAAATGCAGGCTATAAACTTCTATTCTTTTCAGCTACATATTTTTCTGTTGCATAGGCAGGTCAAGCCCAGCAGCAACAGTCTTCAAGATATAGCTAATGGTTGGTTCATTTCCAGCAGCTGTTTGGAACAGAACAGCTCTGAGTGAGCCATTTCAGCGACTAGAAATTGCAGCCATCTACTGGTAACTGCCAAAATGTCAGTCAGTCAGAGACTTTAGGGCTTGGCATCTATTTATATTATCTCCCCAGACACATCCAGACTTGTACAAGTAGCTGCTGAACACCACTTGAAAAAAGTGATATCTATAGTGGCCTCTTTGAACCTCTGTTGTTTCACTACTGTATTTTTTTAACTTTGTTTTTGCACATGCATACCGATACCATTTAAGCATCTAAGACATTTAACACAGCTTATAAAAATAAAAAGGTATTTAATAATATACCTTTCTGTGGTTTTGTTGTATTTTTTTTGTTGTTGTTTTCAGTACTAGGCACAAATAGACATATTGACTATTAAATCTTGCCCTGTAGTTGTAGAAAAACAAATGTACTTACTGTTTGAAAGAACAGCTTAGTGGTGGTGGGCTGATTGCTTGAAACTGTGCAGAGTGTGCATAATAAAGTACTATCTAAGTGACTTTTTCGTCCAAATTACTGACTTCTGCTCTACTGTTCAAATTTTTATTTATTTTCTTTCTATTAGACATGGGAGATTCTCAAGGTCTAAAGGTAGGAGAATCCTCGTTGTTATGATCTTCAGCAAAATTTCTCTCTGGTTGCTGGGTTACGTTGTTTATTAACCATGTCAGGAATGCAGAAAGATTCTCTCTGTTGCTTTGGGAATAACATGTTTTTGTGTTTTAACAAGGGGTAGACTGCTTTGGAGGGGCTTCTAGACAAGGGAAGTCTCAAGGGGAGCATGGGAGACAGAGAAAATATTTGGACCAGGTACAGGATATGAAGGAGTTTTCCTTCCTTAAATCTTTTAATTGAATGACTGTTTTATCTCAACATTAGTCATGGCTGTCTGGGTTATTTCACTTCTTTGCAGGCAAGATCCATACCTTCTCTTCCTTTTCACCAGTCCCTGGATGGCAATTTCTTCTGAAGTTATATGTATGTGCAGTTTAGATTTTAAAGCCCCAGAACTTCTGGTGCCTTGAACAATATCCTAACATTCAATATTGATGATTCCACCCCGCCCCCCTTGTGCTTATATCCTTTGTTAAGAGGTAACAAGTACCTAAATTAGCAGGTAAGGAAAGGTGATGAAAAAAAAAAAAAAAAAAAAGCCTTTTCACAGCAGTTGTGTTGGCTCAGTGCCAAATAAGTACGTGTTACTGTGCTTTGCCAGTAAATTCTGACATGTCACAGGGTACACTAACAACTTAGTACATTCAGCTTTGGTAGAAAGTTCTGTGTATTTTAACTAACAAGCTAACTCTGTCAAATGAATGATGCTAAGTGATACTCAAGACACGGACAAGTGCCAATTTTAAGTTTTCTTTTCAATTAGGTGTACAGCAAGTTTTTGTGTCTGAAAATTTGTGGAGTTCAATGGCTGTGACGGTTGCATCACATCAAGTAAGAGGACACTCTGACATAGGTAAGGTGCCTTCTGTGGCAAAGATGTGCTGTTAATTCTGTTTGTGTTAAGAACGGGCTATGCCACTCCCCTGGACAGAATATCACTCACCCATGTTCATAATAAAATTTCCAGGTGGAAAAACATAGTTTAGTTTTATATGAATACATTTTCATTGTCTTCACTGACACAGGATCCATGTCTGCGTGAAAATGAAGAAAGCAAGCATATTTTTCTTGTTTAAAAATAACTCAAAGTTATCTTGTAAATTATATTTTTCTGAAAAATTATGGAAATTACTCACATTTATTCTTTTAAAGGGAATAATTCAAGATGAAATACAACTGAGATGCAAAATATCTGGTTTATATTTTTCCCCTCTTTGGAATGCCTGTTGCACTTTAAAACTCCAAGTCTACACATGCAGTCACACATTTTTCTTTTACATTCTTCTTTGTTTATAAACTTGTTTTTGTCAGGAAAACTACTAATCTCTTACTGTTTTCCTACTCAGATCTACCCATTGCTAATGTGTCTGTTGAAATACCATCCAGTTAACTGGATAGAAAGATACAGTACATTGTAACCACCCCTTTCATGTCCAAATAATAATTTTAAATGTCAAACACCACTATAATCTACAGAATGAAGCAGAATTATAGGATCTCATAGGACTGCCTAATGGAAGGGAAATCAAATATAATGAAATATTCAAGGTGTATGCTGCTTTATTTATATAAGTGTACCAATCACGTAGACTAGTAGTTCCAAAACAGTATATGATCAATACTTCAGTCCACAAACTTCATCAATTTCCAGTTTGATTTCTGAGAAACAAATAGATTTTCAGACAAACTGAGCTTAAGAATGTGCCTATGCCGCACAATGAAGTGCAGTGCAGTCATGAAAGAAGTTGTCTACAAACTAGTCCCCTTTGCTTAGTCTTTCCCTGGAGTTTCTGGTGATGAACATAGAGACTGCTTTTCAAAATTTCTGTGAATATGCTTCCTCAATTGTTGATGGCATTTCTAAATGATTACTTGAGAAAAAAATATATCAATCATTCATCCTTAATTTCAAATCTATTATAAACTAGTGAAAAAGTAAAAATTATCTCAAGAAATTGTCTCATACAAAGCAAAGCAGTCCAGGTTCATGGTTCCTCGGCTGGATTTCTCTCATTGCCAGCTACGTAATCACAAAATTTCTAGATGCTTTTAGATGATTGCTTGTTTTCTCTCTTTGATTCCCTCATGAGACATCAGTTCTCCTTGTTTGTATACCTCATTAATTCATTTACCTTGAACGGTCGTTATTTTTGCATGAAGTATTTCCTTTTTAAAGGAATTATACCTATATCAATGTCTTTTCTTGCAACCTTGCAACTCAGTTTCCCAGTAGAACTATCAGGTTCTCAAGCTGTGATAGATTTTGCCATGGTTTAAACAAAAACAATAAAAAAAAATGGAAGAGAAAATCATGAGGACCTCATGTTCTGTACTGGGACCTGAGCTAGCCTCACTTTAGTTTCTGCCATGATAACAGGGTAGTCCATTTACAGATGGCTCAGGGCTATCACACCAAGACATTGTATTGCACAGCATACCTTGGATATGATTAAACTTGCCTGGCTCATACTTCTTCTAGACTGCACCATCTCTCAATATTTTTTTCTCTCTCAACTTTTGCAATTAATTTGTGAAACTGCGTATATCTGTGTTTCAAGTGTTTTGGTATCTGAGTTTCCATTTAGTCTCCACACAGTTACTTAGTCAACTGTGATAACAGTTAAAACCTACTTAAAGTAAAATAAGAGATCCAAAAGCGGTACATGTGAAAGCAAGAAAGATGAAGCATGCCACAAATATGTTAGAAAGAAAAGAGCTAAACAGAAAATAAAAGAAAAACAGAACAGTCTGTGCATATAAACATATGATACGTGTTTATATAAATATATGATCCATAACTTGTACAGTGAATGGGAGGACTTACCATGACTAGTACTAAATCAAACCTACACATGGCTCTATTGGTGACAATTGTAAATGTCATTGGAGTCAGTATAAACATAGAGAAATAACATTAGAGAATCTTTCAGTATAAAATTCTCCTTGTACCAAAGAAACTTTTTACTTTTTTAGAACCTTAAAATACTGACTGTCCACCTTACTCTGATCAAAGCTTTACAGAGGCAACTAGCATAAATGCCTACACTTTGAATAGACATTTCTCTTCAACTGGAATATTAAAAAATATGTACCTGTAAAAATGTTATTCTCAGTTGACAGAACTCTCAGGAAGGGCTTGGATTTGCTTTTCATGTCTGGATTTCTCTTCTTATATTTACATTTCAGTTTTCCCAGACATCATTCTTCTTCTTTAGACTGCTGCCTGCTTCACTTTGTGGTCTCTTATCCGCTCTGTTCTAGCACTGTACCTAATCCAGGATCTATCTGTGCGATGTAGAGTAATTGATCTCCCTTAAAAGAACTTGTCAGTCCTCTGGTGCTGTATCTTTTTGAGAAATCAACCAAAAACTATTTGCTTAAATGAATGTGCATGTACAAGTACAATAAGCCTGATAAATCTGACATAATTAAGAAAATGTGTGCCCATTTCATACAGTTATTGCAATAAAAAGGACAAGGGAAAAAAACATTCAATTTTATTTTGGTTTATTTTATTTTATTTTATTTTATTTTATTTTATTTTATTTTATTTTATTTTATTTTATTTTATTTTATTTTACCTTCTGTTATACAGTTTCAACTTATTTTTCACACTGTACTCAAATGAAAAATATTTGGCTGTGCCCTTGAAAAGTCTTCCACAAACAGACATAACTGAATATTAACACCAAATAATAAAAGTTTAAAATAAAAGTTTTCAAATAGTACAGAAATTTTCCAGGCATATATTGCTGGACCTGTATGTGTTAGCAACAAGTAAATTTGAGATGCTTATTGTGTTTAAATTCTTTAATTGTGTTATTGAATAAGCTTAGGTTTGTTTTATTTCATTTTCATTTTTTGGGAGGTAAAATAGCACTGAATTTTTTTGTTTGGTTGGTTTGGGTTTTTTGTTTTGTTTTGTTTTTTTTTGTTTGTTTGTTTGTTTGTTAGTTTTTTTGTTTTGTTTTGTTTTGTTTTCTTTTGATTAATTCTGTTATTGAAATGATTTGTAAGAAGTAATAGTTTGGAAAGCTCAGCTGCCACAGAGAGAAGCACAGCAGAAGAAAGAGAAGTTTCTATTAAGTTTCTAGTGAGTTCATTTTCTTCAGTTTTCTCAGAAAGCTAACAAGCAGAACCATTTTCTTTGTAATTTAATGATTAAACCCATTGCAACCACTGAAACAAGAGATAAATGAAAAACGAAGCTTCAGTCTAGCTAAAAGCTGTCTCTGTAATGATCTGCTGAAACAGACTTCCTATGTCCCCACACCCATGTGCAAAAAGTCTAAGGCCACCTGCACATCACACCTATGACAGCAAAAAGACTCCTACATGCAACATGTGGTGATGCAAAGTTGAAAGTTGAATATATTTTCAAAGTCTTTTCCAGGATCTCAGTCTGCATCTGTAAGTGCCAGTCTACATCTGCTGTAAATATCTTTTCATTAGCCACCTGCTAGATTAAAAGTGTTGCACTAGCAGAACAGCATCTGAGAACATGCATACAAAGTTTGAGATCGGCAACTGGCATTGAAGGAGACGGAGTCTGCTTTGCAGAGAAGTTGTTATTTTGACATAGGCACAAATCAAAGTAATTCTTTGTGCGAGTGTTCCTTGATGAACTTTTATTACTAGTCATTATCTTCTCTTGCCTGCGTACAGAGTGCAGACTTTCAGGCCAATGTCATAGGATTTACAAGGACTCTTCAGTACCATAGATCGCAGTGTTCTGCCAGATCATCAGCCAGCCCTGGCAGAAATAAAAGGCCAATGGCTAAAGCAATTACTCTCACAGAGAACAGACCGAACCCAGAACTGAGTAGTAGGCATTTTCATGCGGACACTTTCCTAACAGGGAGAAGTGTCATCTATAACCTTTTCTGCACTAAATGCTACACATTCGTTGCTGATGAGAAGTGAGGTGTCCAAGAGGACATCAGAGTTTTTTAGTAGGAAAAGGAGACTAGCACAAATAATTTCAGCTCAGTTACATAAACTCTGAGAAACAGCTTGCATTTTGGAATTAATCTTCCCAGCAGCCAGTCAGTAAGAGTGGTTCAGAGATGACAGGAATTTATAAATCCAAACTACTGAAAATGCTTCAGTTTTATGAGTTTGTGTATGTTTGAATGAGAGTGAGGTTACTACATCACACTTTGCTATGCCACCTATAAAGTCTGGAAGAGAGTGGATTGATTCCATATGCCACTGAAATCCTTGAATCTTGAAATGCCACATTCAAACTGTGATAATAGAAGTAATGCAGACAAACACTTGACCTAGGTGGAGCCAGGTCTGTCTTCAGATAAGAATGCAAATACAGCCCGGGCAGGTTCCTTTTGAATAATATTGGGAAGATGCTTTGAGGGGGAAAAAAAGTGACCCTAATAGTACAAGTCATAAGCTTTGCAGAAAATCTAGCTGTTGAAATTGGCACTATGTGTCTATTTAAGTCTGGAACCAAAATAGAAAGTGCTGTCAGTTTTGAAGATTAAATTTAATCTGATATCAACTACAGAACTGTAAGAATTATGTGCATGTTAAAACTGTCATGAATGAAAGATCACAAGTGAAAACCTCTGTGTTCAGAGAGAAGAGCTGTCTTCATTCACTCATTCTATTCAGGAAGTCAATGTGACATTTCACTGTCCTATTACTACAGTTGGGATATCTTATTTTGATATTCTATTCCAGTAAAGTTTTGTGTTCATATAATACTGCAGGTTTTGCCTGGAGCTTCAGTACTACCGGAACAACTAATTTATAACTTCTCAGTCTGTACTCCGATCTGTTCAAAATGGTTTATTGCATTTATCATGAAATTTTCAGTGGATGTATGATATCCATACTTTTTGCTAGTATATCTGTCAGATAAATAGCACTATTGCTTCTCAGCCCTATACAGTGGTATGAACACTCTTTGCACACATACATTTTTGACACTGTTCACAAAGAAGAAATATTAGAATACAGATTAAAAAATCACTTTATGCATGCAGTCACTCTCAATGGCTTATAATAGCTCTTGATAATTCCTATTTCAGTAAAAAAACAACCAAACAAACAAGCAACAAAAAAGAAACTTAGATAAAAATAGGAGGAATGCATTCAATAGATCCAGAAACATTTTACAGGCTGACAAAATCTATTTTACCTTTAGAATCTTTCCACTTACCAATCTGCCAAGATAAAAAATTCTTCAAAAATTGTCACAGAGTTAATCTTCTTCAAGGTAATAAAGAGTAGAGAACATTTTTGTTGTTATTTAAACAAGAAAGGCATGAAAGGCTTTTGCTGTTGTTGCAGTTCAATAGCAAGCCTCTAAAACAGTTAGCAGTGTTTCCATCCCCAGCATAAAGGCTGATATCACAGCCCAGCAAGCATGATCAGAACATCCAGATCACAGGAGCAGAAGGCCTGACAGGGGCAAAAGATGTTCTGTTCAGCTGTGCCTGAGTGCAGGTGACATCTACAGCAGTAAATTAGACAGTGTCAGGAAACTCTCCAGGTACCAATCCTTCATGTGGCTAGTGTTCTATAGTTAGAACAACCCTAGGACAATTTCAGTCCTTCACAAGCAGTATGATCCCAAGAAACACAAAGCCTTAGCTCAAGCATCATCCCAATCCAGATTCCACTTTAAAGTGGGATGACTTAACTGAACACAGTTCACACCAGGGGCACTAAGGCTTGGAGGGAGATGGAGCAATCCAGCAGAATATGGAAAGGTCCATGCCTGCTGGCCTTATGATCAGTCCCAGTATATTTAACATTGCCACAGTCTACAATGCTATCTAGTTTTAGGAGCAGTTAAAAAATAGGAATTCTTAAAACAGTGATTCAAACAGGACAAGGAAGATCTTCAGCATGAAAAAGTGGAAAATGCATAGCATCTTTCCAAGTTCCAAGAGGAACAGTAATCTGATTCATCACAAAAATCTAATTTGACAAATGTCCTTTTGTTCAAGAGGGACAAAACCAAGTGGTATTGATGAAAATGAATGGAAACGTTTTAGAAATTCAGAGTACTTTGGTGAAATATGTGCCTATCAGATGTTGCTTGCAAATTGCATGAATGTATAGGAACAGAGATCTAGGAATTTATTTACGAAGATTCAAAGAAGATCTGTTTTTCTAAAGTGGCTTTTCTTTTCAGGACAAATGACAAAAAAAAAAAAAAAAAAGATACAGGAAAGGTTTAAAAGAATAATATATAAAGACAGAAAATCCCCAAACACTGGGAGATGATTTCAAGATCTTTTGAAGACAGCCTGAAAGAGTTGGGGTGGTTCAGCCTGGAAAACAGAAAGCTCCAGGGAGACCTTATAGTAGTCTTTCAGTACTTAAAAGGGGCCTATAGGAAAGGTAGAGAGGGACTTTATATCAGAGGGTGTAGTGATAGGATGAGGGGTAATGGTTTTAAACTGAAAGAGGTTAGGTTTAGATTGGACATAATCATGGAATCATGGAATCATGGAATTTTCAGAGTTGGAAGGGACCTCTAGAGATCATCTAGTCCAACTCCCTTGCTAAAAGTAGGATTACTTAGAGTACACTACTCAGGACTCCATCCAGGTGGGTCTTGAAGGTCTCCATAGAAGAGGACTCTACAACCTCCCTGGGCAGCCTGTTCTAGGGTTCTGTCATCCTCACTGTAAAGAAGTTTTTCATCATATTCAAATGAAGCTTCCTGTGTTCCAGCTTGTGCCCATTGACCCTTGTCCTGTCACTGGGAACCATTGAAAAGGGTCCAGTTCCATCCTCCTTCAACCCACCCTTTAGATAATTATAAGCGTTAATAAGGTCCTGCACTTAGTTTTGCTGAACCCCATTAGGTTCTTCTCTGCCCAGCTCTCCAGCCTGTCCAGGTCACGCTGGATGGTGGCACAGCCTTCTGGAGTGTCAGCCAGCTCTCCCAGTGTGGTATCATCAGGGAACTTGCTGAGGATACACTTAGTCCCCTTGTCCAGGTCATTGATAAATATGTTGAACAAGACTGCACCGAGTATTGGCACTTGGGGGCAACACTGGTTACAGGCTTACAACTTGACCCTGCTCCATTAATTGCAACCCTCTGAGTCCTGTCACACAGCCAGTTCTCAATCCACCTCACTGCCCTCTCATCTAGCCCACACTTTCTCAGTTTCCTAATGAGGATATTATGAGAGACACTGTCAAAAGCCTTGCTGAAGTCAAAGTAGATGACATCTGTTGCTCTCCAAATGAGGGCATTTTTTACAATGAGGGTGGTGAGACACTGGAACAGGTTGCCCAGAGAAGTTGCGGATGCCCCATCCATGGAAGTGTTCAAGGCCAGGCTGGATGGGGCTTTGAGCTTTTGAGGTCTAGTGGGAGGTATCCCTGATGATGTCAGGAGACTTGGAACTAGATAATCTTTAAGGCCCCTTCCAACATTAACTATTCTACAATTCTATGATACCAGTAAAAGCTAATAAGAAGGGACTGAAAAACAGAGAAATGGTTTCATCTGTAGAGATATAGATTCAACACATTCATAGAAAAGCAGATAGGTCCGACAGCCTCAGTCATACAGAAGTTTGTGTTTGTGCTGAATAACAAACAGTGGTAAATAAAATAAAATTATTAAATTAATAAAACATAATGTAGGCCTGCCCAAGTCAATTGATGCACATTTTACATATATTACAAGCAAACCTATTTGATATGTGATTCCATCTGTAACATCAGTTGAATCAATGAATGACACTACAGAAACCAAAATTGTCTTGTGTTACTCCAAAACACCATAGTACTACATCTCCTTTGATCTTATATAGCCATAATAAATCTATAGCCTTAATCCAGTTTAAACAGTCTAAATAAGGGTCTGCAAATGTGTGATGATCCCTAGCAGTTGGAGGTTGAATAAACAGTGCATTTAATATAAGTGGCTGGCTTTACAGGGAACAAATGTGGTACAAATGAGATAAATATAGTTTATTCTCTTTCAACTTATTAGCGTGTCCTATAACAGAAGTTATCATCTGTGCTTCATCTACACTAATGTAAGTACAGAATTTATTCAACTCCACTAAATAAGATTACAGAAAACAAAAATAAACTTGTCTTGTAATGTCACTATGTAAAATAGAATGTTTTCATAATAGAACACTCATGAATTTGAATCTTTTGATGGATTGAAAGCTATAGTGAAATGGTTGTTAAGAGTCAGAACACACTTTCTCTCATGGAAGTTCAGGAAAATGAATCTCATGTTTTAAGAAACTGGGGGCTGTCGCAGCTACAACTTTCAATTACTGACTTGCTGTTTCCAGATCAATGGCCTTGAGGGAAAGTAAGGTTAATTAAGCCTTAATTCACTCAAGATAAATTGACATTTTTGTCTCACAGAAGTAATTGTCTAAACAGAGTGCTTACTAGTAGTGGTGGGAGTTAATAAATAAATAAATAAATAAAATTACCAACTTTATTCCTTGTGTCACTATTTAATAAAAGCTTCCCTGTGTCCTGCAAGTTTAAAATCCTGTAAGTATAGCAACTATTAAAATACTTACAATAGTAATCTACAAAATATTAACAAGCATGTAGTGATTAATGTAAAATAATTCTAAATTGCCTTAGAAATTAATCTAAAGCTTAGATGTTATTTCCAGAGTTCATGACCGCAAAAGAACAACTACCTTTGGCCTTACCCTATAACTTAGCTGTTTGTTAATGAATGCAACTGTTGTGGGATACAGAGACGAAGTTGAATTATCACAGGTAGAAATAGATAGAACTCCAAAACCATCTTTAAGACCAAACAGTAATGAAGTTTCAGTGCACTTTGATTTTTGTATTTAGTCAGAAAATTAGTTCCTTCATTTTTTGAAAACTGACACCACTCTAACAAATTGTTGGGTATTCCAACAAATAGAGTATTATAGTAATCAGTCCTTGTTAAAAAAAGAGGAAAATAAAAAAGCATAAATTAAGTACTTTACATCAATAAGATTCACGTAATTATGTTAGCAATATTCCTTTGCTTTAGTAAAGAATTTTTTCTGCAGTATATGTAAAATGTCATAGATGTCATTTAAATTAATACTCCTGGTTTTGTATTCTCCCTACCTTGTCACTGGCATCAGAAAAGTGTGGGTGAAAAATTCTAGGAGTCTGATTTATCTGCAGTTCCACTTTTAATCATACAAATTTCAGGGCAAAGGCAAATCAGCTCCATTTTGCTTTACAGTCTGAAAAGAGAAAAAGATATCTCAATTTCTCTGACAATTTGTAACTTGCACCATTACAATAGTCCAAATTTTATTATTGATCCTCTTCTGACCAATGATGTCATAAATACTACACAAGCTATTAAAATTTCACACAAGATATATGAATCTTTCAGGACTGAATTCCATTTAGTGGTCTTAATTGCAGCATCTGTTCCCTTGCTGTAATGACATCAAAATTCATTACAACATAGCATCATTACAATGCAAGAGAACATAATAACATCATTGCCATATAAAAGCCTTATAGCAAGCTAGATTTCTAAAAAAGATGTGAAAGGAAAAATGATTGTTTTTTGAAGAATATCAATTTGATAGCAGCATTTTTTTTTTTAATGAGGCTTTAACTATAATAATGCTTTTGTGTGTAGAAATAAAATGTTTTGAGGTTTTGTTTGCTTATTTGTTTTGCTTTGTTTTAATTCTAAAACTATCTTGCTAAAGTTTTTTTTAACATGTGGAAGTATCTGGTGATCTTTAATTTATTTTATTTGAATTTAGGATCTTCTTTACTAATCTAGCATTCTGAATTTCTAAAAACATGTGGTGCTGTTTTTTTTAACAATCTCTTCCACAAACTGCACATGCATTGGACAAGCAATCTTAATTGGCTTCTGAAAAAATTATTAGCTTCTGAGACAAGTCTTTCATATAACTGAGAAGAAAGAAAAGTCACATCTTGAATTTGCTAGAACTGTGAGTTCCAGTTCTCAGTGGCAGCATAGACTACAGTAGGAAGCAAGAAATATGCTGCAGGCAACATTGTTCTTTACTTGCCTGTTAGCCTGGACCATAGCAGCAGAGGCAGTTTCCTGAGACTGAAAGTAGTATCAGAGTATCTTGGAACAGTATGTTACCAGTGAGCCACATGTTAAAGATCAGACCTTTAAAATCAACACTTGAAGGAAGCCTTATTTATTTTTGTTGCCTTTCTGTATTTCCAAAATTGTTCTTTCTTTAGGAAAAATATTAGGAAAATATATGAATTTGGTTATCATTTTAGGTGTTATGCATTTATTCAAATCCTTCTTTCTCACAGAAATGGTTTTGAGACCAAACTCTTAGCCTTAGTGAGATAGCCACAGTCATTACGCTCTCCCTTTATTGGAGTGAATAGAAAATTGAAAATAAAAAATTGAAGCATGAAAATATTTGCTAACCTCTATCACAGCCTCAGCTTGACAGAAATTCAGCCACATTCAGAATTGTCACCATGTCTGCATGTATACCTGAAAAGGGTGTGGGAGAGAAGTGGTTACTAGAATAAAAGGGTAGAAGGGCAGTACAGGAGCATTTGTACTTAAAGCTGAGAACATGGGAGAAACTAAAAGAGAGAGGGTTCAGTATGTTTAAGTGTTTCAAAAGAGACACTTGCCCCAAATCCATACTTTTCATAAGTTGTTTCATTAGTATTACAACCATTTATCCAGATGTATGCTAAAGCTTCTTAGGATCAGCTAAGTATTACCTAGTGTTACTAAGCAACACTTGTTTTTTTATGCATGCTCTAATTTTCCCTGTATCCATCTATGGTCCAGAAAGGACCTCCATATTAAAATCATAGTCCTCCTAAATGTCAGTAGGGTTTCATCCTCATTCCTGAAAATAAATAATAGAATATTTGTTAATAGGCTATTTTTGACTGACTGCCTCATATTCATCCTGACACTAACATGCCTTTCCTTTATTTAACTTTTGCTGAAGTGGAGGAGACAAGACTGTTAGGATGGGAGTGCCCGGGTTTACAGAGTATCCCTGGCAGGTGGTAATAGCTTGTTGTCATATGGAGAAAATCTGACTAGGGTTCAGCCCCAGTCCAAGAGTGGGAAAATCCTAATATTGTGTATGAGATGCATATTCTTCATGACAGATAAATATACTTATTTGAAGCTCACAGAATAATAACTATACTTAATTGTACATTGTGCCCTTAGTCTCAATTCAGAGTCAAAACTGAGAATCCTGATTCTGACATTTGAACGTCTTTAATGGAATATCACCCCTGAAAAAGGGAAAGGAAAAGGAAAAGGAAGAAAAAAAGAAAAAGAAAAGAAAAAGGAAAAGGAAAAGAAAGAAAAAAAATCTCCTCTCTTTTTTTCCTGGTCAAGATCTCACATGATCTTTCTTATAATTAGTTTTCAGTTGGGTTAAATCCAACCCCCAAAGAGGCTTTAAAAATGTTATTGTTAATTAAAAATAACAAATTTGAGGCTGAAACCTGGGTCCTTTGAGGGCCAGCATTGTGTCTCAAAACCTGAAAGATTGCAGGTATGGCAACATCTCTGAGGCTGACCACAGATTTATAGCCTAGTTTGGGCAATTCATGTAATCTCTCTGGCCTAGACATACAAGGGTAAGGTATGTGACTTAGGTCTTTGTTCCACAGGATACACTTTTATGACAATTTAAACTGAAACAGGACAGTGTCATTTCAGCCTTCCTCTAACTTCCTCTCTGACCCTTGCATCTTCCTTAACCATAGTTTGACAATGAGTTGAAGACTGAAGCCATGACTGAACTAAAACAATCTGTGGATAACTTGAGACTGCCAAAACGTGGTTTGCTTCTGTCTGTGTATCTCTCTGAACCAGCTCATTTAGCGTCTGACATGCACCTGGTTGAGGCACAAGGGAATGATGTTGCCAGGTAGAGCTGGAAGAGGAATGTGACTGCGGAAGCTGCAACTTAGACTGGTTTATATAAGAATTTGTTTTTATTGTTGTGGCATATAGAATGGGATGGAGCCTACTTTTCAAGACTGCTGTAACAATCAGTTGATCATAAATCCTAGTGATGCACTTTTAGACCTCAAGATGGAAAGCAACATATCTGGAAAGCGTTCTTTACAATTCTGTTTTATTGAAGTTGTTACTTTCTCCTTAACATGAAACCCTGAGATTCTCAAACCTTTGTTTGCATTTATAGCAATCCATTTCAGGAAAAATCACTACAAAACAAAACAGAATAAATAATGTTCTGAAGGAAATCACACTGAAATGATTTTATTTGGAACTTTATCCCTTGATTTTCCCAGCTCTGTTAGCTCCAGCATGCAGAGCAGTTTGAATTTCCCTGTGGTTCGGTGGTGCCTTTTAACAGTTTTTTAGGTCTTGTCTTTATTGAAAGCCTAATGGATGAACAGCAGTTAGCATGGGACCCAAATATCACAAGCCCACAGGGGCAAATGACTCACTATAGCTATAGTAAAAAGGTACTTAGAGAAAGAATGACAGGCTTTTGGTAAAGAATGTCAATAATGCTTATTACAGCCACACCGTCTCACTGAACTTTTTCTTTATTTGTTTTACTTGCATTCTGGGACCTAGAAAAAGGTTAAGGGCAAGACTGTAAGCTTTGGTCATTTAACATGTTACGTTAAATAAGCAAGCAAATGCTATGAGTCTAAGATATTCCTGAGAGTCCAGATTGCCCATTGTGGCCTGTGCCTGCATTTTTCAGTGTCTAGTGGTTTTAATCCTCCCATTATTTTATGTGCAGCTTCAGCCACTTTTAAATAGTTTGAGGGGCTTAAAACCCCTTCAATGCATCTTTAGGTGAGCAATGACAACCCAAGGAACTCATAATCCTTTGTCATATGAAAAAATGAAAGTTTTTTATGTTACTACCTGTCCCAGAATGGTTTATTTCAGGAATGCTGACTACACAGTACTGCTCATAGTCAGGTCTACTGCTCATAGTGTAAAGAAATAAACTGCTTAACTCATAAATCAGGAATAATATGGAGAAAATAAAGTTTTAGTTACTTGGTACTTGATGACTGTCTTGTATAGTTGCTAGTTTGAAGTCCCCCTATTGCTCCACATCCAAAAACATTCAGGAAAACTCAAAGTCCTACTATGTACAATTATAAATATATATTGTGTGCAAATTCTTCTCAAGGAATTGGTCTTTCCCTGAAAAATGTTGATTTACTGTCAACGATTTAAATCTTCCTCTGTACCAGACTGTTTGGTCCTTGAAATTTAAAGATGTTTTAACTTCCCATATTCAAGCTAATGAACATGAGACACATCATATTACTTCACTTTCAAATTTTTATTTCTAAATTGCATGTCCTGGAATTTATCTACAAAGTTTATGTTCTTCTCAGAATCAATTTTTTTTCTTATTCATAATGTTTATATATTTGTGTAGAGTTTCAAGAGTAAAACTTCATTGTTCAAAACTTCCATAGCACAGATGACTATTCCAATTGATATGAAAAAAATATAGGTTACATTCATAACTAGATACTACTCCTTGAGCATCCACAGATGTGCTTAGAAGAACCACAACTGGACAGAAGTGCACAGCTTGAAATGAAATGGTAAGAGGATTTAACAAATTGTTTGACACTACCTTCTACTCAGATAATGTCTGGGTTCACTGAAAGTAAAGTTTGGTCATTATTGTCTACCAAAGTACGTGAAATAAATTACCAAAATGGAACACGATTTTAAGATGAAGAAATTTTATCAAAGAAATTCTGTGTAGAAGTAAGTTCTTAAAAAAGAAGAGAGCGAAAGTTCTTCTCCATACATATAACAATTAACTAAGATGAACTGAGAGACAATGTGAGAAAAAACTTGCTTTGTAACATTTACATGTACCTACTTATATCCTGATTAGTAAGAAATTGCTGGGACAGTGTTCCTTGGAGAAGGTTCTATTTCTGACAACGATATTGGAAGTGAATATTATAAACATGAATGTAAGACTAATGTTACTGATTTGATGTAATGGCCAAATCAGTATTTCATGTGATGTCCCAGCAGAACAGTCAAATAGTACAATACCTAAGCTTCCAAATATTTTACATGATATATGAAACTTTTAATTAACCTGTGAAGACAAAGACAAAATTAATTTCTTGAATCAAATAATAATTTTCAAATAATAATACTTTCATAATATGATATCATATACATCAAATGCCTGTGACCTCCCAATAGAGAAATGATAACAAAATTGTGAGATAAATGAAGAATGCTATGAAAAAAAATAAACTCAAAAATCAGGGGAAAAACAGTGTAATTGAATACAATTAAACAACTGCAGTTCTTTTACCCTGTTTTGGAATACTTATGCATGAACTTGATTGAACTACTAGATTTCAGTTTACAATATTAGAGCTTAAAATTCACATACCGTGTTTGAAAAATACCTGGAAATAGGGACTGTTTAGGTATTAAGGCAATAGCTAGTGCAATTTTTTGTCTATCACAGGATGAGCAATAACATCAGAAATCGTTGGACTGTCTTAGAACAAAACACCACCCTCAATACACACACAATTCAGTCTGACAATCATGAAGGAAAAAGAGACCTACTGTATAAATGACTATTATGCATTCTAAATATTGTTTCCATTTTTTCTTAATGGTGGTTATTTTACAGTAGACTGGAGTGGTGGTTGAAATAGCATTCCAATATTGCAATGTGTAGTATTTAGTATAATTCAATTATCTAGAAGCTTTATCGAAAACCACAGTGAAAGTAGAGAAATATGTTGAATTAACCCAGATATTCTGCTAAAGGAATTTCAGTCTCAGGAAGTTGTTAGTATAACTGGGATTGTTATTTTCTGCTTGATCATGATTCTCAGTCTGCAGATAACTCCTTTAACACTGAGAGAGTAGAGATTAAATTGGTAGAGACATAGGAACAAAAACAATCAATTAATTTAAAAAGAAAAAAAATTGTGGATTTAATCTGTGTGCTGAAAACACAGTGCCACTGAAACCTCTCAAATAAAAAGGCAGTATCTAATTACTTTGAGTGGGTGAGCTGAAGATTGGGAAAAAATTACAGAATGCATTTTACATTCAGGTAAAATCACCAATGTTTTTGTGCTTAATAGCACTTTAAATTTCCTCTGTTAATTTTTGTTATAAAGTTTAACCATTTGTGTCTGTGTAAAAATAAAATAGAACTCAGTCTTTTATGGTTGCTTAAATATATTTTTGATGTTAAAGTTTTGGACTACGAAGAATTAGCCCCATAATAACTGAGATTTGGAAATAAGATAATCAGTGCTTTGGTGCCAAATAGAATAAACTTTGTAGAATGATGAGTAAAAAGAAGTGAAGGAAATTAGTAGGTATGACAACTAAACTGTGAGTACAGAAATTCAGTTAATGTACAGGCTATCTTCAGATACTATAGGGTGTTTTTAAAAAGGTCCATGAGAGAAAAGTAACTAAACCCAAGTCTATCATTACAGGTTTCAAATTACCTTTGGAGTCTACATTGCTGTAAGAAAAGAGGTCAGGTGTTTACAAGCTAAAGTTATACATAAAAGTCTTACATTTTACAAACAACAAAGTAATATGGTTGGTTCTTGTGCTTTTTTGACAGGTGATACTGAGGACCTAAGGAAAAAAAAAAGCAGTAAATTTATTAAAATGCTGGGATTTTTGCTATTTCCTTTTCCACTGGAAAATAATTTTAATACTTCTAGCTTGGAGTACAATTGCTTTTGCATTAAGCTGTCACAGTCTTGCTTTTCAGGTATACCATAACTGTAATAACAAGATGCACTTGCTGAAAATACCTATAAATTATGCTAAAGTTTCCTCCAAATGTGTTCATTTCTGCAGTGTTCCACTATTGAAAATCACTTTACAAAAATAGCTAATACCCTTACTTCTTTTGAAGTACATTTCTGAACGAACATGTTATAATGCAGACCTACTACTACAAGCAAAAAGGCAATACAAGTCCATGATTCTATCACTAAAAGCATAACAAAAAAGAGATGTCATGTTTCTTCTTGATTTAACTGTATTAGCTTTAGCAAAATTATGCTAGGACTGTGTAAATATGCCAAGACTTGAGTTACACATAAAAGGCAACAATACAGTTAAAGACTCTGGGTAGATGACCCATATCTTAGTAAATTTCTACATGCAATGTACTTAAATTGGTAATATGATTCCAAAAAATCATGAAGAACTCTCTACTGCTCTGTCTTTTGATGGTGTGACAAAAGCATTTCTGTGCCCGCCTGTTAAGCACTTTCTTTGGGGGCCTTTGGGCTTTAATTGTCTGGGTTTGTCATTCAAATACTGGATGAAAATCTATCTGTGAGCGTCTATCCATGAACTAACCATCAAGCAAGAGACAAAATCAAATTGTCTTTGCATCCTTCTTTTCCTCAGATTCTTCAACAAATCTGTTGTACATCTCTGTAGTACTTGGTAACTGGTAAACAGATGTAAATCACTTGCAAAACTCTGGGTGAATTCTTTACCAATAAGTAGTCACCAAGTCAAGAGTTATGAGGTCAGTTATGCCCATAGGCATTTAATCATCAAATTTGTAAAACTTTAGTCATTGTGACACTACTCTGATCCTGTGGAGAAAAAGCATGAATCTTGTGGCTATGTGATACCACCTGCCACACAATTTCTATGGTAATTTTTGAACTGGGAGAGAAGTGACAGTGGCTCTGTTTTGCTTTTTGTTGGTCTAAACATACCTGTTGAAGTACTTTTGATTTCTCAGGTGCTTATAAGTGCTAAACCACAGTATGATTTATAGCTTTGTCATTTGTCTTCCTGTGAGGAATCTGCCCTAAGCCACATCCTGAAGAAGGCTCCCTCATTCATTTAATCTGAATGGGTTTTGAGAAGTTCCAGATGGCCCCGGAAAGCAAGAGTGGCTTCTCTCCTAGTGCTGTGAAAGATGACTACACCTAATTTGGCTAATATTGTTGAGAATGTTTCCTCAGGTACTGTGCTTCCACTATGTGTACTATGCACGTGTAAGAAGCATTTAACCTGAAAGAAGGATCCGACCTTCAGTTGAAAGTGTCTTTAATTTTCCTGGAATTCTCTTAAGTGTGAGTTACTTTTTAGAATTTATGCCTTGCCAACAGCCTTTCTAGGTGAGACAATATTGTTTTTTTTGCATGTGACAACCAATATAAGGTTATATACCTGACAACAATAAAGCATAAAGGGGAAGTATATGGGATTTCATTAAGTCCTTTCATTTATACTAGATACATCTTCTGGAACCTTACCCAACCTCCTCGAAGGTCCTCTGAAAGGAATATTCCTCCTGCAAATACCCATAGTAGACAGGCTTCTGCATATTATGAATCATGTAAAATGCAGAATACTTTGATAGCTTTATCCATTTTGGAATCCTATACAGTGCTATTATCCATTGTACTGCCTTTATTTCAGGTGTCGGATGACAAACAAGAAGAGGATGGAAATGATCTCACTGAAATCATCATGGCCATCATGACAATTCCATTTACCCAATGGTTAAAAAATAAATCACAAACTCGCAGTGCTGCTGAGTTCATGTGTCTGTGATCTCCTGAATGTTTTCAGTTCGCTGTGAAGACTGCAGGAATTCCATTAGCAAAATTAGAAACAAATTGCTGCTTTGTCCAAGTGTTACTCTGACAACAAGTTCTACCTTCTCCCCACAAGTTTAGATTTTGGAGCTCCTTTGCTACAGTGTCCTTAAAATGAACTACTTCTCACCTGCAAAAGAGCATGTAAGGAAGTAGGAAATATCAAATAAATTAATATCAGAGGAAAAGAGAGAGCTACAAAAAGATTTGATTTCTCCTTATGTTTTCAGGGGACACTCATCTGTGGTGAAGAAATAAGGAATGTTATTTATTGTCAAAGGATACCATTCAAGAATACACTGGATAGTGAAAGCAAGGCTTTGACGCTAGCTGGAATTGTGCCTGAATTAGAATTGACCCTACATGGCTAACTGAATATCATAATGCTACAGGTAGATATTGCAACATTTGGATATGTAAAAAGACATTGCTGTTACTCATACAGTAGCATCCAAATTTAAGTGAAAGTAACCATGAACTTTTTCACTAATGTCTTACTAGTTGGCAGTGGAAAACAAAGGAGAACAGAACAAAACAACTAAGCTTGAAAAAAGTAATTTTTTGCAATATAGACTTGTTTTATAGTTATCATTTTCCACATTTCCAGAGAAATGATAGAGGTAATAAAAATGGAATATTTTTTTTTTTTTAAATAAACTCATTTAGAAATCTTATTTATTTTGCTCTTAATCTAACATAATTCTTTAAGAATCCTTATAACACTACATAAAATATTTGGTGTCTTAAGGGAATAGTAGTTGAGTATGAGCTTTTCTCAACGTTATTAATTCAAAATTATTATAGGTTCCTAATAAATGCTAACTCATTTCCAGGCTTTTTAGGTCTTTGTATGGCCTGTAGAAAAGAAATGATCAGTCGTGTGGTGGTTCTTACTGCATTGTATGGCTATGTCTTCAGTGACCTGCACAGCACAAAGAAATGGTCTGGGGTATGATTATTTATGTTCCTTTGTGGCTCTAAGACCATGCATTCATGTCATATATTTTGTCAGGGATGAGTTTCATGTCAATTGTGAATACTTGGTATAGGGCCATGAGGACATTCATAAGCCCCTATGACCCTGCTCAGTCTCACCAGGGATCCCAGCCCACAGTTCAGGAACACTACTCCATCTCAGCCTGGGGCACCCAGTCAAAGTCTAAGCTGCACCGTAGGCAACTCAGCATCCAGCCTCATCCACTGCTGCTCCTGACTTGCCTGGACAACCCAGTATGACCTTGGACCTGATTCCTCCCCTTGCCTTTTACTGCTGGTTGTGGTCCTGTCCAGAGGCCTGTTACCATCACCATCCTGGCACTGTTTCCCCTGTGCAGGTCCTTTTGGACTGTGCTCTACCAGGATGGGGTTGCTGTCCTGCTTGAGCAAGAGTCAGCTTGTTTCAGCCCCCAGCTCATTACCCTTTGTGGAGCGTTCCTGCTCTGGCTGCTCCTTGACATGAGGCACCTACCACATGTCTATACCTATCATGTGTTAAGAAACAGATTTTATTTCCCAACTTTCCCAGCATGTCTTGCTACTGCTAAAAAAGTTCTCAACATGTGTAGAAGACTACTTGCTGCATAGACATGCATCCCATTTGCCCTGGAGTGCTCTACCTGGAGTTTTGGTGGACAGCTTAAGTATGGTACTAGTGGGAGAAGAACAGCTTTGAACACACCAATGCATACCCCATGACGAATTACTGATACAAGATAAGAAAGAGCCTTTTTAACTTGTTAACATAGGCAGACTTGTGAGGTCCCATCATTAAGACAGTCCAAAATCATAACTGTCATCATGGTTAGAAATCACAGCAGATGAGACAATGATGAAACAGCATACATAGTGAAGAATGATCTGATTCATTGACATGTGAAAGGAAAATGTGTGGCTTTAGATGTAAACAAATGTAGAGGTTAGATTTTCTAAGGTCCACTTTCCTGCTACTTAAATGAAACTATATCCTATGGGATGCCCTATGATACTGCTTTTCCACCAGTATGCCCTTTAAGGGATAAAATAAAGGATATATTTTGCAGTCAAAACCTGTTCATTCAAACTAATTTTATCAATGAAAATGCATACTGCTGCTTAAGCATCTCTTATTCCTATAAAATGAATATCAAATTGCCCTGCTTACTTGAATCTTCACAGCTCCACGCAAATTCTAAGAGGGTTCAGTTACAAGGGAAAAGGTTGAGTTTTCAGTGGTCTTCCACTCTAACGTGAACATTCCTATATACATTTACTTCATCACAACAGGCTATGCAACACAGTGTCCAATTTCATGAAAAAGACCTTGAGACGAAGCAAGAAAATTGTTGTACAAATACTTTAGTGAGCACAGATACCTGACTACATGATCTATGAGCACACTTCATATAATTCTGATAAAACATCTGTCTTCAACCACCCACAGAGTTTTTCTGAGGTGAGCTGCGTTTTGTATCATTTTGTTTAACAAGGATCACACACTAGCCAACATGCTACCACAATCATGAGACCAAATCAACTTGTCTGACCCCCAATATCTATCCTTTAGCTTATTGTAAACAGCAATGAGAGACGTGAAGTTGGAGCAGTGTGCAATGGTCTATTCACACAGTGCTCTTTTATACCGCATCTTTACCTGCTGTTGTATCATTTTCCTTAGAGTGGTGATAGCATTAGAAAAAATTTTAAACTATTTAGTCACTTAATAAAAACCTATAAAATTCTAAGACAGAGCAGTCTAACAATGCAGACAAAACCTGTAAAAAAAACCCCCCACCAGTATAAAAAAAGGTAAAGAACAAAGCAAGTAATCTGATCTGCCTTTAGAATCCTTTAAGTAACATAAAGAAAAGTTATTTAAAATCTAATATTGAAAGGGAATTGATGTTTTTACTGTTATATTTACAGATATTTTCAACTTCATGGTTTGGTTGTGAAAAAAAAATCTCTAGAGAAGGAGAATCTTGATATGAGAGAAAAGCAGCCTCCCCTTTATAAACTATTAACCCTTTTAACGGGTTTTTGTTGTGTCTAGACTTACCTGTTTAGGTATGTTATGGAAAGCCTCAAGTATCCTTTCTCCTCCTCCCTATCCACCCAGCCCTCTCCCAACCCCCACTGCCAGCTAAGCATAACTGAGACTGTACTATCTAACCTCATAGAATCACACAATGTCTGATGTTGGAAGGAACCTCTGGAGGTCATTTGGTCTAACCCCTGATGTTCAAGTAGGGCTACCTAGAGTGTTTCCTGATGTTCTGATGGAATTTCCTGTGTTTCTGTCTGTGCCCATTGCCTCTTGTCCTGTCACTGGGACTGCTGAAGAGCATCTGACTGCGTCCTCTCTGCACCCTCCTTCAGGTGCTAATATACATCAACAAGATTCCTCCAAGCCTTCTCTTCTCCAGACTGATGGGTCCTGACACTCTGAGCTTTTCCTCATGGAACAGATGCTCATGTTCCTTCAACATCAGACCCTTTGCCAGATGCTTTCCAGATTTTCCATGTCTCTCTTGTATTGGAGAGCTCAGAACTGCATACAGTGGTCCAGATAAGGCCTCACTACTGCTGAGATGAGTGGAAGAACCTCTCTTAACTGACTCACAACATTCCTCCAAATGTGTCCCAGGATATTATTTGCCTTCATTGCCACAAATGCACACTGCTGGTTCATGTTCAGTGTTGTCCATCAGGAGCCCCAGAGTTTTTTCTGCAAAGCTGATTTCCATCTAAGTGGCCCCAGGCATATATAAGTATCTGGGGTTGTTCCTCCCCAAGTGTAGAAGTTTGGTTGGTTTTTTGTTTTGTTTTGTTGGGGTTTTTTTTGCACTCTGTGCCATTATCCAGATCATTAACAAAGATATTTGCTCAGTTTTCAATGATAATCTCTTTTCCCACGTCCCACTCTCAAGCCGCTGAAATGCAAGGCAACTAGGGCAATGAATTCCCTCCCATCAAAAGAGAAAATCAGGTTTGCTACCTCTTGAAGAACCTGAATGTACATACGTCCATGGGACTCAATGAGATGCTTCCCAGGACTGGCTGATGTAGTTGCCAAGACACTCTCCATCATATTTGAAAAATCATAGCAGTCAAGTGAGGTTTCTGATGACTGGGATTGGAAAAGATTCCCCATAACCAAAGAAAAATACGTGTCACACCCAATTTTAAAAAGTCTAAAAAGGAGGACCCTGGAAACTACCAACCAGTTAACCTTACCTCTGTGCTGTAGTAAAAACACAGAACAGATTGTCCTGGAAGATATGTCGAGACATATGGAGGGCTGGGAAATTATTAGATCCAATCAATATGGCTTCACCAAGGAAAAATAGTGCCTGATTAATCTAGTAGCATTCAAAGATGCAGTAACTGCATCAATGGACAAGTGAAAAGCTATGGATGTCATCTGCATAGATTTCTGTAAGGCCTTTGATATGATCCTTTACAACATTTTTACTGTTAAATTGGAAAGATATGTGTTTGATGGGTGGACTGTTAGAAGAAGGAGGAGTTGGCCAGATGGTCACATCCAAAGAGTTTTACTCAATGGCTGAATGAGACAGGGTGGGACTGAGTTGGCAAATTTTCAGATAATACCAGGCTGAACAATTGAATAGAGGGAAGAGCTGCTATCAAGAGGTATCTTGATGGGTTTGTGTTCGATAAGGCCAAGTGCAAGGTCCTGCACCTTGGTTGGGGCAATCCCCAACATCAGTACTGACTGAGGATGAATGAATCGAGATCAGCCCTGGAGAAAAGGACTTGGGGATACTGGTGGATGAAAAATTGGATGTGAGACAGCAGCATGGGCTTACATTCCAGAAAGCCTGGCTACATAACAGGACATCAAGGAAGATGACGCCACCCCTGTACGCCGCTCTTGTGAGACCTCAGCTGGAGTACTGTGTCCAGCTTTGGGGTCCCCAGTACAAGAAAGACATGGACTTGTTAGAGTGAGTCCACAGGAGGGTCATGAAAATGGTTAGGGGTTTGAAACATCTCTGTATGAAGAAAGGCTGAGTGATTTGAGAGTTTTTCAGCCTGGAGAAGAGAAGGCTCTGTGAAGACTATATTGCTGTATTTTAGTATTTAAAGGGGCCTTGCAAGGAATATGGAGAGAGACTTTTTACCAGGGCCTTTAATGAGAGGAAAAGGAGAAGTGGTGAGATAGGTTATCCAGAGACATTGTAAATGCTTCATCATTGGAAGTTTTCAAGGTCAGGTTGGACATGGCTTTGAACACCCTGATCTAATGCAAGATGTCCCTGTTCATGTCAGGAGAGTTTGATTAAATGACCTTTGAAGGTCCCTTCCAACTCAAACGATTCCATGTTTCTATGATTCTGTGGCTCTATGATTCTATGTTAAGCATAACTGGATCCTGTATAGACCCCTGGAGTACACTGAAATATTACATACTAAAAAAATACTGTCTACGAGGATTTTATGGGAGATGTTGTCAAAGACCTTACTGAAGTCCAGGTAGATAATAACTACAGCTTCTTCATCTATCAGGTCAGTGATTTCATCATAGAAGTTTCTCAAGTTTGTAAAGCATGGCTTCCCCTTGGTAAATCTATGCTGACTACTCCTGATGAATTTTGTCATTGATATGCATGTAAATGGTTTCCAAGATTTGAGCCTTCATCACCTTCTCAAGGATCAAGTTTGGGCTAATTGGCCTGTAGTTCCCTGGGTCATTCTTCTTGCTCTTCTTGAAGATAGAAGTGACATTTACTTTCCTTCAGTCTTCATGAACTTCTTCCAAGTGCCATGATTGATAAAGATTATCAAGAATGATCTCACAATTATATCTGCTAGCTCCCTCAACACTTCTGGGTGCATCCCATGGAGGCCCAGGACTTACGTGTGTCCAGTTTGCATAAGTAATCTCTGATATAATCATCTTCCACCAAGGGTACATCTTCCTTTCTCCAGATTTTCCCACTGGTCTCTGGGACCAGGGATTCCTGAACTCTGATCACAGTGAAGATTGAGATCTCCAGAGTTTCCTTTCTATGATAATAATTTTTAGGGTGAGAAGGAGGTTGAATTCTCTCACCAAGGCTGAGATTTCTCTAAAACACAAAGACAGAAAATGGAAAGTATTCATGGATCCCCTAAACTAGATATATAGCATGTAAACATACAGCCATATTGATGCTACACACAGATGCTGTCTGTTTTCATAATCATACCCATTCCTCTTTGAGTCATTTTACTCAAATTCTATCACTGGAGATAAAACAACAAATTGAGGTGGGTTTTTTGTTTTGTTTTGTTTGGGGTTGGTTGGGGTTTTTTGTTTGTTTATTTGTATGGGTTTGGTTTGGGGTTTTTGGGATTTTGGGTTTTGGGGTTTTTTGTTTGATTGATTGATTTGGGTTTTTTTTGTTTGTTTGTTTGTGTTTGGTTTTTTTTTTTCTACATGGGTATTTTGTTTTCAGTGACAACAGAACTATGTCAATTCTTTATTATGCTAATTTCTTTTTTTGCCATGCTCTCTTAGCAACATTTCTTTAAACTTTGACAAATTTTCTCTAGTGTTCTTCTACTTTTCCTGCTGTTTTCAGCACTCTCAGTAACTGTTTCTCAGTACTTTCCCCACACATGTTAATTTGATATTTTTTTGTCTGCCTCTTACTTCTATGAATGATATTTTGTGAACATGATTCTTATAAAAAACTCTGAAGAATGGATAGCTTAATCTATATACCTAATATAGTCTTCAGGAGAGGATAATGGCATTGATAAACCATTATCACTAGTACCTTTATGATAATTTTTATGAGATAGTCCAAAACACGATGGCATTTAATCTCCCTTAAACAGCTGGCAAGAAGATAGCATGAAGACTTTGCACTGTCAAGGTGTTGTATTACTTTCTGAAGAAAGACAGAATTCAGTTCTGTTGTTATTTTAAATTGTACTGTCAAAAGATTTGAATAGGTAGCAGGTAAAGCTTATGTCAGAAGAAATAAAGGAAAAAAAAAACAGATTATTTTTTTTTTTTCTGTGTCTCAAACATAAGTCTTCAAACGTTTTTGGCAGCTTATTACCACCTGTTAAAGGATGAACTTTTCATGATCCTCAGTGGTCATGCTCTAGAAGTCAAATACCAATTCTGGTTTTTTCAGTGTTTGGTTTACATACAGACTGTTTATCAGTTTCACTAGAGGTGAATGCACTTTTTTTTTTCTTCCTCAGTTGTTTTTTCAGGGCTTTTTCTTTTTTGAAGGATTTTTAGAAGGAAAGATGCTCAATGGTTTAAAATTTAATTAAATAATACTAGAAAGATTTAGCTTTCATATAAGCAAGTGCAGTTGTGTTGACTATAATATAATGTTCTTCACTATAATGTAATTTTCATTGTCTTGTGGTAGGTTTGCCTTGTTTTATTTTAGTTACCTTTGACGTTCCAATATTTTCTACATTACTGGATAATCTAAAATTGTTTCAGAAAATCAACTTTTTTTTTTTTTAAAGCAAAACATTTAGTTAAATTAGTACAATAAATATAAATGTCTTAACCTAAATACAGGTTTCACACTGTGTTAAAATATTTAATTACTGAATTATTGAATATACTTAATATTATCTACTAAAAGTCTTTCACAAGAAACACTTCAAACAGACATAGATTTTTAGCAATGTGGCAGGAAACTCCACTGAATTAATAATCTAGGGATACAGTTTTAAGAATTTATATTAGACTTTCAGTACCATTAAAGTGTCATGCAGTGAGGACTACGTGATTTTAATAGCTTTCTAATCATGCCAATTTTCTGTTCTGATTGTCTTGCTTAGTTGGGACAGGTGAAAAGGTCTATTTTTACTTATAAGGCAGGTGCAGTTGGCACACTTTTAAACCTGTCATTTTTCCTGTTTGTGAGATTTCTGTACTGTCTCACATTTGAAATAAGATAGCATAGATATAAAAAATGATCTTGGCATTGTACTAGCAAATAGTAGGCTTTAAGATGCCATGTGACTCTATCTGTTGGATGAATATTCTCTGAACATGAAAAGCTGACTACCTGTTGAGCTGCACTTATTTCCAAAATGAAAAGGGTAGAAAGGACTTCAACAATAACATTTCAGTTGAGAGACATACACTTCTATCACTTTTGGTGGAATTAAAGCCAACATACAAACAGGATTTCTTTAAAAAAATTGGCTTGTTATTGCTTGGCTGTGACTTCTGATGTTTGATTGCCAGTTAATAGCTGTGAAGTAAACATAGCTTCTTAGAAGCCATGCTTACCTATGCTTACACATCACCCCTCCAATTACAGATTCCTTTTTCTCACTCACTTGAAACCAAACTTCCAAGCTGTGAGGCTTAGTCCCCTCACATGAAAACTGTGTGTAGAAATCCAGGTTTCCTATGATTAGTTCCAGCAGATAGTCTGCTTAAAACATCATTCAGTATATAAAACTAAGATAGCTATACTTATCTGTGCAAAGCCCTGGGCTTGTGCAGAGGGCTGTCAGCTGGCGGACGGGGCCAGTGTCAGCTGGTGAGTCAGCATAGGCAGAACCAGCCGCGGGTAATAAGAAGGCTCCGGGAGGACAGGAACTACTCCCTGCCTACACAGCAGCGAGCAAGGAGAGACGCTCATGGACAAAGTAACCTTAGTCTCTCTAAGTGGCCAGAGGACCAAGGCGCTCATCCCAACTGATCCCTGAGTTGCAAGGTGTCAGTTGCCAGCAGGTGTCTAGCCATGGTTGCTACCTGGTCAAAGGTGGTAGCTTGTAAAGGGACTATCCATGCACAGGCGTGTGCTCACGGAGTAGGTGGAAAGCAGCCAAAAGAGGCTGGTCCCCTCCCAGCCCCTGACAGAAACATTGTCCCAGTACATGCAGAGAACACTGTAAGAAGAATGTAGGAAGTCAAAGTGAGTTCCCACAAAAACATGTGGCAGTGCAGGTCTCGAACTGCAGCGAATGCCTAAACCTAGCACTTGAAACAGAGATTGGTGGACACAATGGCTGTGTTATGTGTGAGCGGATCACTGATCTGCTCAGCCTGGTGGCAGAAATGAAGGACGAGATCAATAGACTAATATGTATAAGGGAATGTGAAATGGAGATAGATTCATGATACTAGGCTCTGTAGATCCCCTCGACAACTCGAGGGAGTTGACCCAGGGAATAAGAGGGAATGGACACAGGTGTATGTTATAGTCAGCATTCACTATAAACTTAGCAGTACTAGGGGAAAAAAAAAAAAAAAAAAAAAGCAAGCAAAAAATTCATTAACATAAATGTTTAAGCTCAGAAACAATATGTCATTTTGGGGTTTAGATAATCAGATGCGATCGTTCTTCAAGTAAAAATGAACTAAAATCAAGCTCTCTTTGGCAAGTGGCAAGATGACACATCAGGGGTGAAAGGATGGGGTGACAGCAAAAGCCTCCATCCTGTTGCACTGGTGCATGCTGTGAACACTTCAGCAAAGACAAGATCTTGCAGAGCTAGACCAAGACATAATAGGTGACAAGAGGGTAGCTGCCACAAAGCGCCTTGGGGGATCATTGGAGTGCTCCTCTAAGAAGGCAACATGGCCAGCAGACTGGGTGAAGTGCCTCTACACCAACACATGTAGCATGGGCAACAAACAGGAGGAATTGGAAAGCTGTGACATAGTAGCCATTATGAAAACTTGGTGGGATGAATCTTATGGCTGGAGTATAGTCATTGATGGCTATCAACTGTTCAGAAGGGACAGGAGAGGAAGAAGGGGTGGAGGTGTTGCCCTCTACGTAAAGAAATGGCTAGATTGTGAAGAGTTATTGCTAAAGAATAGCCATGAGTAGTTGAAAACTTATGGGTGGGGATTAGGGATTGGGACAACAGGGGGAAACTTGTGGTAGGAGTCTACTACAGGCTGCCTGACCAGGCGGAGCTGTTGATGATGCCTTCTTATTCCAGATTGAGGAGGCTTGACAGTCACAGGTTCTCATCCTGCTGGGGATTTTAACCACCCTGTCATCTGTTGGAAAAGAAACACAGCTGGCTGCAGGCACTCCAGGAAGCTCCTAGAGTGCCTAGATGCAAATTTCTTGAGACAAGAAATTAACAGCTCTACTCAAGGAGATGCAATGTTGGACCTGTCGGTCACAAATGCAAGGGAAATCATCAGGGATGTCAATGCTGAAGGCAGCCTGGACTGCAGTGATCATGCCCNTGTTGATGATGCCTTCTTATTCCAGATTGAGGAGGCTTGACAGTCACAGGTTCTCATCCTGCTGGGGATTTTAACCACCCTGTCATCTGTTGGAAAAGAAACACAGCTGGCTGCAGGCACTCCAGGAAGCTCCTAGAGTGCCTAGATGCAAATTTCTTGAGACAAGAAATTAACAGCTCTACTCAAGGAGATGCAATGTTGGACCTGTCGGTCACAAATGCAAGGGAAATCATCAGGGATGTCAATGCTGAAGGCAGCCTGGACTGCAGTGATCATGCCCTAGTGCAGTTCACTGTCCTAAGGAGTTTGAAGCCCATGAGAAGCAGACTCAAGACTCCAAATTTTGAGAAAGCAAACTTCCAGCTCCTCAAGGAGCTAATAAATATGATCTCATGGGAAATGACCCTCAGGGACAAGGGAGCAGAAGAAAGCTGGCAGATCTTTAAGGATGCTCTCTATAGAGCACAAAAGATCTCAGTCCCCATGTGCAGGAAATTGGGCAGGGAAGGCAAGAGACCACCATGGTTGAACTGTGACCTGCTGGTCAACCTAAAGGGCAAGATGGGGCTACACAAGAAATGGAAGAAGGGACAGGCATCCTGGGAGGAGTGTAGGGATGTTGCTCTGTTGTGTAGGAATGAAGTCAGAAAGGCCAAAGCAAAGCTGGAACTCAATTTAGGAAGGGTTGTAAAGAAAAACAAGAAAGGCTTCTACAGATACATTAACCATAAAAGGAAGGTTAAAGAAAACGTACCCCCCTTGATGACTAACAGTAGGGAACTTGTATCAACAGACAAGGAGAAGGCAGAAGTTCTGAACAACTTTTTTGTCTCAGTCTTCACTGGCAACCTCTTTCCTCCTAGCTCTTGTGTTGATGGCCTAGAAGTCAGAGACCAAGATGACAAAGTAAGCCCCACTGTAAGTAAAGACAAGGTGTGTGATCGACTAAGGAACCTGAAGATATATAAGGCCATGTGACCTGATGAAATACATC
>VZRU01001722.1:56324-108067 GCA_013398155.1 Pedionomus torquatus
GTCATCCAGAGGGGCCTGGATACGCTGGAGAGGTGGGCCCAGATGATCCTCATGAGGTTCAACAAGAGCAAGTGCAGGGTTCTGCACCCGGGCCAGAACAATCCTTGCTATCAATATAGACTCGGGGATGAAGTATTAGAAAGCAGCACTGAGGAAAGGGTCTTGGGAGTGCTCATGGACGAAAGCCTAGACGTGAGCAGGCAGTGTGCACTTGCAGCCCAGAAGGTCAATCGCATCCTGGGCTTCATCAAAAGATGTGTTGCCAGCAGATCCAGAGAGGCGATTCTTCCATTTTGCTCTGCTCTGGTGAGACCCCACCTGGAGCAGTGTGTGCAGGTCTGGAGCCCTCAATAGAGGAAGGATATAGACCTGTTGGAGAGGGTCCAGAGGAGGGCCACAAAGATGATCAGAGGGCTGGAGCACCTCTGTTACGAGGATAGGCTGAGGGAGCTGGGGTTGTTCAGCCTGGAGAAGAGGAGGCTCTGGGGAGATCTAATAGCAGTGTTCCAGTACCTGAATGGGGCCTACAGGAAGGCTGGGGAGGGCCTGTTTACAAAGGCCTGCAGTGATAGGACAAGGGGCAATGGATTTAAGTTGGAGAAAAGCAGATTTAGATTGGATATTAGAAACAAATTCTTTACTCTGAGGGTGGTGAAACACTGAAACAGGTTTCCTAGGGAGGTGGTTGAGGTCCCTTCCCTGGAGATATTCAAGGTGAGGCTCGATGAGGCTCTGGGCAACCTGGACTACTTGGGGGTGTTCGCATGACTGCAGGGAGGTTGGACTAGATGACCTTTGGAGGTCCCTTCTGGCCTGGATGATTCTATGATTCTGCGTATTATTCCAGTATTATTTAATGATATTTAGCAATCACTAAGCCTAAATTTGTATGTTTTCAGTATAATAGAATGAGAACTTCTAAAGAGATTTGTATATACTGCAGTCATTTCTATAAATCATAGTTAATGTTTTTCAGTATGGTATATAAGGTTAACTTTGCACCACACTAAAAATATGTATAAACAATAATTATTCTAAAATCAGATCATTACACCACAACCACCTCTAAGTCTGTAAAATGCTGTATTTTGATGGTCAAGCCACATGGTTAGACATTCATTACAACATGATGTTACCGGTAGTAACTGAGAAACCAGTAAACTGTTTTGTTCCTTAAAGTTTGTGGTGTGTTTAAATATTCCACTGAATCATGCTGTATCTGTCAAAGCATGTTTTTCTGAATCCTGGTTGTAAGAATTTTAATAGCACAGGAGCATATTCATACCCAAATACATATCTGAACACACAATTCTTTTAACTTCACAGTGGAGGATAAGGAAAAACTGTCAGAGACTGAAAAAAGAAAATCTATAAAAATGTCACTCCAAACAACTATTAAGACATATCATAGCTGCATGCACAAGAGGAGAGAAAGTCATCTTACAGTGTAATCAAATTACGGGACTGCATAGCTGCCTTTATCAGGACCCAAAATTACAACCTACAGTCTGGATGTGTTCTATTCATGATGTAGCACTGTTTCACAGAATTTCCTGGTTGTTCTAATAGGATGGCTAGCCAGAGATTAGCCTTTATCATTTAAAATTTGAATGTGTTAGAGTAATAGCCAAAAATTCATGTAGATATAAATGTGTGTTTTCAGCATTATCTCACATTAGAGGGTTAATTACTTTCTTGTTCTTAATATAGAACTGCATTCAGTTGCTAAGGAAACCAGTGATTTCTTCGTGTCTACAAGTACTTGAATCGTGTTTTGGTTTCTTTGTTTTTGGGGCTGTTTTCTGGGAGCTTTTGTTGTTGTTGTTGTTTTTCACTAATGTTAAATCAGAAAAGGAGAAAGAACACCAAGGCTTAAAAGTGGAAAATGCAGGCTGACCTAGAATGGTCAGATTTGTGGTGGTGAGGCAAAGCAGCGTGTTGCCTGTGGGGAAAAGAGCTGTAGGCTTTGCCTTTAGTTCTTTAGTTACTTCCTCCCAGAAAACAAAGTTAAAAGCAGTGAACATGCACTGACTTTACACCCTGAAATTGATGTTGACTGACCTGCAGCCTGTTCAAGCTAATCTGCCTGTTGACTATAGCTGATCACCTTTCCTCTGACATTCTTCTTGAGGTGTTAGGTGTGATAAAACTATATATATCATGGGGGAAAACATTCAAGTTAGCTCCAACTGCAGCACATCTGTAACCATGAAACCTGAATGTAGAGAATAATCCTGTGACATCAACCCTGGTAATGTGCAAATTACCTGAAACTCAGAAGTAGGTCATAACAATGTGCTCTACTGCACCCACCTAAATCCCCTCAAGAGAGTACACTACATAGTACTAACCAGAAAGATCTGATTAAATTGAAAAAATGTTTTAATTTTGAAGGAAAGTAAAAAGAAGGGACCCAGAAAAGGAAGAAAACTAGAGAACCCCTTTGAAGAACACACTGTTGAATACTGATCCTGGAAATGGAAATTTAAAGTGAATTTAATATTTTACATAAATTTGAGTCAAATTTAATTCTCTGATGTCTCATGCTCTGGTACTTAGAGCATCGTATTGCCCACTTTTTCACAAGGTAAAGTACTGCACTATTGCAATGTACAATAAAATGTGATCACTTTATTATAATTTTGCATGGCAAACTGTAACTAATATTTAGTGGTAAAGCTGGAAACTGAAGGACTTCAGAATCTCCACAAGTGTTTCTAAAACAAGTGTGCTTATTTCTGTCGCTTACAAGGAATGTTTTAAATATGCCTACCACAGGAACATATATAGCATTATGAAGGGAGAAGAAAACAAAAACAAAAAAACAACAAACCAACTTTCTTTGTGAAAATGTTCATAGAATTAGATTTAGATAGGCATGATTTGGCCATTAACTCAATTTTAAATCCCTAAATCTATCAAAAAAACCATATCTGTTTGTCTGTCAGTACAGCTCTTCGTGTATATATGGGTCTGAAGTGATGACCTTTTTACTAGCTTACAAGTATGTGCTAATTCAAGGGCAAACCCCTTCAAGACCTCCAGTGAACTAATTCTCTATCTCTTGTGTACCTGTTTCAACAGTAGTGTCAGCTCAGACCTACTTACTGGGCTCCATCCTGGAGATATTCAGGGAAAAAAAGTACACTTTTAAGCACTTACTCTACACATGCTAACAAGTTATCACAAGACAAGTACATATCAAAATAAAATATAGCAAGAATGAGTTTAGTTCTGTTCATTGTTTTAAATTAATACATTCAGTAACTAGATTATAAAATATTTTGGCCAACATGGGACAATCTGAATGGCTACTACAGAAAGAGATTTGGGGGTCTGAGTTGCTGGCCAGTTGAATGTGAGTCTATCATGTGCCCTGGCAGCCAAAAGGACCAACCATATCCTGGGGTGCATCAAGCACAGCATCATTAGCTGTGAGAGGTGACCATCACTTGAGAGAACTGATTGTCCCACTTTACACCACACTGGTGTAGCTCCACCTTTAGTACTGTGTGCAGTTCTGTGTGTCTCAGTACAAGGAGGACATCACATTATTGGATTGTGTCCAGAGGAGGGCTACGAAAACGGTGAAAGGCCTTGAGAGAAAGACTTATGAGGAGCAGCTAAGGTCACTCGGTTTGTTCAGCCTGGAGAAGAGAAGGGTTAGGACTAACCTCATCACAGTCTGCAACTTCCTCAAGGAGGGCAGCAGAGGGGAGTTGCAGTTCTCCTATCTCTGGAGAGCAGTAATAGAACACGAGAGAATGGAACAAAGCTACATTAGGAGAAGTTCAGATTGGACATTAGGAAAAGACTCTTCAATGAGAGGGTGATGGGTCACTGTAGCAGGCTTTGCAGGGAAGTAGTAACAGCACTAAGTCTTTAGAATTTCAGCAGTGTCTGGATGATGCTCTTAGTGATATGGTTTAGTTTTAGGTAGTTCTGTGAGGAGCAGTGTGTTGGACTTGATGATCCTTATGAGTCTATTCCAACTTGAAATACTCTATATTTCTAAATCATTTCAGTTTGTGGAGTAGTTAAATATTTTCTGGGAAAATCAGAAAGGCAGTAACTGTGAAACTGAGTAGTTTCACTACTGCAGCTGAAGCTATATTTTTGAAGCTCAGGATCCATGGAAGTTGTTAGAAGCCCAATAATTTTAGAGGCAGAGTTTTTCCAGCAATATGTGGGTACCTTTCCAGGCATTACTCAGATTAGTTTTTGTAAAATCTGTTTTTAATCATCAAAGATTCATAATTTGTTAGATTTTTCAGAATTATATTCAGAGCTGTTACTTGTAATGGAAGGTTTGACTTTTAGGAAAATTCTTTACAGAGCTGCTGTAGAGCTTGTCCAGAGACCTTTTTTTGGGAGAACATTCCCTCTGGTGTCATCCACAGCTACTGCTTAAGGTGCTAGTGAGAATAATTCCACTTATTCATGATGTGTATAGTACACATTATAAGCATCTAGGTATGATATGTATTATAAAGGATATCTTTCTTTTTTCCTCTGCTCTTCCTAAGTTTTATCTAACTTCCCTTTATATTTCATTAGCTTATTAGGTCTATTATAAGTAATTACATATCAAATAATAAATCTTTCATTATTAGTCCTTCTAATGCAGTAAGATGTTCTTCAGATCATACATCACATATCTTAATTCTTAGCATTAAGAAATTAAGTATTATTGCAAATTCTTAGTATATTCTAAATAGGTTTTAAAATAATATGTGGTGACAGAATCCTCAGAAAGGAAAAGCAAATTGGAAAAACATGGATATAAAAATAAGTGTTCAGTACCTTGCATAAGCTACAGGGGTATGGCAAAATTACTTTGCACAGATAATAAACTTAAACAAACTTTAATTCATAACTGAAGCCAAAAAGTGAAAAACAAGGAGATGACGGGGCTATCAGAAATAACTCTCCAATAAAATTTGGCAAATTATAGGTTTGGTGTACCAGTAGCGGAATTTATTACTAGACAAAATACATAAGAATAGCAATACATAGGAATGATGATTCCGTGTATACACATGCACTCACAAAGGAAGGCATCTCACTGAAGGGTACCCAAAAGATGTAATGGGTGATTTAAAAGGGGTTAGAGCTCACTCAAGGATGCTCGTAAGTATTCATTGATTAAGTGAGGAGGTGACGGCACTCACTTCAAGGAAATTTCCTTGGATGTTTTCCCAGTTCCAAGGGAAGGGCTTCTGATCACAGGTCCACTACTTTGAGGAGAATTGCTCAAAGTATGTCCCCAGCAGTTGCCCCATTTCATAGCGTGATCAGACCTGAACGGTTGTCATGGTCCAGAGGCTCCCTCTGGCTAAGACACCCTGTTGTCTAGGTACTTTGTTGGCTTGGGGACTTATCTGCCTTTTCCTATTACTGAGGCAAGGGGTGCATGCTAGTGTGCACTCAAATAGGGTGCATATGTGCAGCAGCACCACCAGTGCATGAAAATAAGGACATGAAAGAGCTATGTTAAGAGCCCTAGCCCCTGTCAGGGGGTAGGTGTAAGGTGGGACGTGGTGGAGGGAGATGTTTATGCTCCTGCCACAGCATATAAAGTGTCAGAAAAAGAATATTACCATTCACACTATATGGAAGTTGCTCAGATGGTCAGGATAGGAAACAATACAAATATCTGAAATAGATTATTAAAATTAATGGTCAGATTTACTGCTGTACTCTGGCTGCTTTGTGGGGCTCCAGTGACACAAAGCAGTCATAAACTCAGCTTTAGCAGGTGTTTCAACTATGTTTATAATTTATTTGCAGAGTGCTCACAGTCTTCATTTTAGCTGAAAAATTCTGGAACAACTAATTTTGACATGGCAGTTACCACTAAGTAATCAATACGAATCAGCAGCTACAATGCAATATGAGATTGCACATGCTTTCTTTCTCATAATTAATGGGTAAATAACTTCAGTAACTCAGCTGCAATGGTAAAAAATGTGGTAAATGTGATAATTTTCAGTGGTGAGCATAAATGTAATTGCTACTGCACCTCAAATAATTCTTTTGTTTCTGCTTTTTCTTTTATGTGGCAAATGCAATGAGCTTTGCAACTGAGTATTTACTTGTCAAGCCGTACCTGTCAGGCAACCTCTGAGCTGTTTGTTCATTTTGTCTTTTTTATTTTAATACTGAAATAAGAAACTGCAGTTACTTTACTTTTATTTTATTCATCTTCTTTTACAGGTATACAAATCAAACCAAACCAAAAACTTTAATTAGCATGAGTTGATTCCAGTGTCAAGAATGATGGCAGATGACAAGTTAAGGAAATGCATGCTCCTGCTTTTATGCCTTCTAGGACAGAGAAATATGGTTTTTAATCCTCCACAAGAAAAAAAAGTAATCTTGAAACAATGGTGTTCTGTTTACTGACAAATAAAACATACACACTAAAGCAATATAAAAGTCTTCTAATTCCAAATTGACAAAGTGTGGGAGACTTAAATCTGACATACTGTTTTAACTCTACCATTAGTTCATTTTTCTCCATTTGTAGTGTTGGCTAAATGGAGCGCCTAGCTCAGCTGTGAATTTCATTGCTCTTTTCTGTTCAGGGACAGAACAATCTTAATTTTATTTAACCTTCCTTTTTATTGGATTGACCACAGCCACAGTGGAGAATTGCGCTTGCCATCTTACAGAAATATTGAAACAAGAGAGTTCCTTAACTTGCACCCAATCTACTAATCCAGTCAATAATTCAGACTGGCTGATAGGCAAAGCAATTGCCTGCAGCTACTGCAGTCATGATTGAACAGGACAAGCAAGATCCTTACTTCAAATAACTGCTCTCACTATTTCCAGCAGGTCTGTTACATATGGAATGCATTTTGAAAATTTAATAAACTGTCGTCCTTCAAGTGTAGTTTGACACTTCTGAATTATGGACTCAAGCACTTCAGGCTTGAAAAGAGGAAAGGTGGAGTCTGCAAGCAAAATAAGGTCAGTGTAGACAATGCAGGTATTCATTCAACTATGCAAAAAGGGTTTGCGGCAAATTGTGTTCTGAAGCAAATAATACTTTTGAGCCAAGTAAAACCTGTATGTACTTTGATCACACTGGTCATTTAAACAAACTAACAAAAAAATGTCCCAAACCCCACAATAGTAGAAAACCAATAGAGACATAGCATTAAAAATAAGGAATAAAAGTCAGCCCACTTAAACTGGGACCAAAGAACTTTACAAGGATCTTCTAGGTTGCTTCTTACTGGCTTGGATGGCTGAGGTGGAAGACATCCAATTCTGGGTGCCTACATGTAACATAGAACTGACATTGGAGCCAGGAAAGTAGACAATGAGATTCAGCTGATGAGTCACAAGATTTCTGGCAGGATGAAATAAGTTACTCAAAGAAATGTAAGTCATGTGAATCAAACAATACTGTTATCCTTCCAGAGGTTTTCCTTTCTCTTCAGACCTCAGGCCAAAATCAAACACCTAAATTACCCACTTATGCTTTTAAAACAGTTAATAGCTTTATTTCATGCCTTAGCTTTATTTCATGCCTTAGCTCCAGATAAAATATTTCCAGTTAAAATGTCCTCTTGTTTCACTGCTCACTTTCAAACACAACGTCTTTACTTTTGCCTCTTTGAAAGATTATGTTTATCTCACTGAAGAGATCTTTTGTCCAGCTGGTGTGGTTTTTACGTCAGTTGGTGAAATTTGATCTCACTGACAGCATGCAGATTTTTCTGATGTCACCAGCAGAAAGTATAATAGTCATAGACTTGTAAGGGTTGGAAGGGACCTTCAGACATAATCTAGTCCAACCCCCCTGCCAAAGCAGGTTCACCTAGAACAGGCTGGACAGGAATGTATCCAGGTAGATTTTTAATATGTCCAGAGAAGGAGACTCTCCAGTCTCTCTGTGCAGCCTGTTTCAGTGTTATGGCACTGTCAAAGTAAAGTTTTTCCTCAGTGTTGAGATGGAATGTTCTGTGTTCTGGTTTGTGCCCATTACCCCTTTTCCTGCCAGTGGGCACTATTGAGACAAGTCTCACTCCATGCTTTTGACATCCACCCTTTAGATAGTTATAAGCATTGATAAGATCCCCTCAGTCTTCTCCTCTTTAGACTAAACAGACCCAGGTTTCTCAGCCTTTCGTCATAAGAGAGGCACTCTATTCCCTTGACCATCTTTGTAGCCCTCTTCTGGAATCTCTCCAGCAGTTCCTTGTCCTTCTTGAACTGAGGAGCCCAGAACTAGACACAGTACTCTAAGTGTGGCCTCACTGTGGCAGAGTAGAAGGAGAAGATGACCTCCTTCAACCTGCTGGCCATATTCTTTTTAATGCACCCCAGGCAACCATTGGCCTTCTTTGCCACAAGGGCACATTGTTGCCTCATGGTCAACTTGTTATCCACCAGGACTACTACAGGACTACTCTCTCTGCAGAGCTGTTTTCCAACAGGTCAGTCTCTAACCTGTATAAGTGCTTGGGGTTATTCCTCCCTAGGTGTGGGACCCTGCACTTGATCCTATAGTTTAGGGTATGATTACAGGCTTTTCTCAGCGCAAGGCCCTTTCTTTTAAATATGTTTTACAACCCCCCTCCCCAAGATTCATTTTGTCCAGTAACTACTTCTACAAACTTACTCCTACTTGTGGAATTACATTTTGACCACACTGAAAGTAAAGCTCCAAATTCTCAGGAATTCATCAGGATCAAAGTTTTGAATTTTATAATGAACGATATTAAAACATATTGTGAAGAGTAGTAACATATCATCCCAACAATTTATTCATTGTGATTATGTGTTATAGCTTTTTCTGTTGAATGTTTAAATCAAATTTTCATTATAAGAGTAAAATTCTTAAAATATGTACAGATTTGTCCTGAATAGCAAATCTCACCTTGGGAGTTTCTACATTCCTGAGCCATGAAAAATAGCTGCTAGTTACTTCTGTCCTGCTGGCGTGACTCAGTAATAGGGTAATGATGTGCTTGAGATATCATTAAAACTCTGAGCACTAGTTATGGAAGTTATTCTGTTAAAATAGTCTGAAAAAGAAGGCTTGAAAAAACATTTTTTCTTGTTGTACCTCCTTTATATTCTTCTGTAGAAATGGACTATGAAATATAAGCTTAAACTTTCTTCTTGTTTTCAAGTAAAGACTTTCAAAATATTTGAGAAGTCTTGGGCTATACTATATATATCATTATTGTGATTCAAACTTCTATGTCATGACATAGCACGCCAAAAAGTATTTTAAATCAAAATGGAAAACTGATGGGAAAAGAGCTATTAAATTTACCTACCTGAAAGATGAAAGTTTAGAAAGGTGTATACACATATTTTTAATTTCATATTTTTGAAATCATATTTATTTGTACAACTGTGAGTTATAAGTCATACATAGAATATCTGGCTTATTGTATTAAGAAATTAAATATAATACAATTATATTTATTACCCATTATCAAAAGAACTGTTTCAAGATAAATCCTCTGTTGTATAACTATAAAGACAAATGCTAAAAATTAGATACCTTCTTAGTAAATGTGGCTATACTTTCCCTACCACCTTAAAAGGAGTCACAGTGGCAATTTTTAAATGGAGAATACAAGGGAAGAATGACCAGTTTCTTCTTCTTTCCCTAAAAGCACGCAGAAAAGTAATAGTGACCTTATTTGGTTACGAAAAAATAAGAAGAAACATGAAAAAATAAACATTTATTTAGAAATCAAGCATGGAAAGAACAGAAATATTTCTTGCTTGCTTTTAGGAGGAGAGAGGAAAAATGTTGCAACTTCAGAGCACTGCAGTTTTAGCGGTGAAAAACATGTTTCTCACAGCATGATATCTACTATAAAATTGAAAAAGAGTTTTCAAATGGATTCTATATTTAACCTAACAATTTCACCTATCCTCACTTCTTGATACTGAGTGGCCACCAAATATTTTTCTTTCCCTCAGATAATAATTACCTCTTCTGTCCATTGTTAGGAATTACAAGAAATGTAAAAATGTGAGTTTTGGAAAAAATCTAATGGCTGAATGCTTCTAGGATTTTAGTAACATTTGTGCAGACTTCACTGAATATAAGATGAGCTCAAGCTGTCATGTTCTGCAATAAGTTTAGTACCCACAAGACTCTCCATGTTCAGTTTTATTGCAATTAATAATCAGGAGAGTTTATTCTAACAATGCTGAGGTTTTGGGTTTTGGTCATTAGTTTTTTGTTTGTTCCCTAAGTGAAAGTTAACTATAAAACGATAGTCAGAAATAACAACTGTAATGAAAGCCTAAACTGCGTTGCAGGTATCTTATTCACTGTTCTGTGGTAACAACTAGTAAATTCCTGGACCTATTCAGTTTGCACTTAGCCCAGATTTATGTTGCCAAATGTACCCTCAGTTCACCCGGCATTTGATCCTCTTTGGATTAAGAATTATTACAAAATTTTTTTGATTGTTTGGTATCTCTGAATACCCTTAGTAAATAGGGCTTGGTCATGAAACAGGAAGCAACCAATGTCCCAAAAGCTAAGCAAGGTTTTAGCCCTACTAATCAAGTCTGATAATCCTGATATATATTATAATACTGATATATATTATCAGTAAATAAAGACTCTTCCCTCCTACTCACCTCAGCATGTTAAATTGCTGTGCAGTCAGGAGATTTCAGAGCTCATTCTAAAACATAGTATCATAACAGACACACACAGGGTTCTCCACTTGGAATAAGAACCAACTCAGTGGAGGAAAAGGTCTTTGAATATCATTTTCTGTTGGAGCCTCAAGCTATCAGCCAATCTGGTGAATGGGTTCTAAACTCTCTTCATCGACAGTTGCTGCAAATAAAACTTTTATATAATGGGCCTATTAATTGATCCTCATATAACATTCTGTTCTCCCACTGTTTTGTACTTTTGTAATTTAATAAAAGTGCAATGACACAGAACCATAGGTCACTAAAAGTATCTTTACTCCAATAGCACAATTATGATATAGTTCCAGAGGTACAGCTAAATAGCTGTTCTTTGTGAACCCACAAGGTAGCTGCACAAATCTCTCATTAAGTGTAAGATTCCCCAAGATATTTTAAGAAGCATTACTCTCTCAGTTATGATGTCAGGGTATAACAAGACTTTTGAAAAGCTGCTTGTAACCCTGCAATTAACCTTAAAGGCTTCATTAAATGATTATGATTAACACAAGCTCACTACAAATGTGTTTAGACAACTGAATAGTATAAACATCAAAAAACAAGAAGACCTTTATTAAGTGGATACCAATGATGCTTAGAAAGACTAGTTCTAATAGCAAAAAGTACACTTCTGGCAATCCTGTTAAAACATTCATTATGCACAGTATTGTGTTCTTGACCTTTGTTCTGAGAACGGTCTAAGCATTTACATTAGTTAATACACACCTTTGCCTCAGTGGTAATTACAATAAATTAATTATATTCACTAAGTACTTACCATTTATATTCTGCTTGAGTTTTTTATTGTTATAGTAAAAGATCAATGTTAAGAAAAGAACAAAATCAAGTAGTATTTAAGCTAAATGCAAGGAATCAAAAGCAGCTGATCACAATTGTATAAATCTATGTATTGGAAGCTACAATACTATACACTGTGTTAAAGCCAAGTAAACTTTACAGTCTGCCTTTCAGGGATGCTGCCAATCTATTAAACTTTTAGCAGACAACAGCACTTAAAGATTCTCAACACCTTTGAAAATCACTGCTTTTACTTGGGCACCCAGATGAAGATTAAGAAACAAAACTTTAGGCATCCCACTGTGACAATTTTAACTTCTTTCCTTTTTACTCTCTCTTGTTATGCCTAATGACAGCAAAAACCTGATGGAAATATAACAATTTAATAAAGTACAGAGAAAAGAAATTGCCCGGAATTCCAGCTGGGTTTTCCACTTTGCTTGTAATTACCATAAGTGCCTCCCCATGACTGGAAACGAGAAGAGAAACTGCTGCTCCTGCCACTTCCCTGCTCTCTCTGTTGCTTCTTTTATCCACAGTAGCCCCCTAAACAAGTTATCCAAAACCAACAAGCTGTGAGGTTCAGCTACTGTGCACTCATTTCAAAAGCACTTTTGAATGCAACAGTACCCACGCTCTGCTTTTCTTCTCAGCTATTCACTTCTCTGCCATCATATAACATGCCAAAAGAAAGATGGAATTTCACAGAAATGGGAAAAAAAAAAAAAACAACACCAAAAAACCCACAAACAAACAAACAAAAAACAAAAACAAAAGACAATCAACCAACCAACCAAAAAAACAAAAACAATGAAGGAAACAAAGTATTGCTGCAAAATTGCTCTTGTTAATTGAGCATTACATATGTTTCTCTTACTATGTTATAGTGTCTCATCCTGACCTTTGACATCTCTTGGTAAGGAACTGGCCAGGATCTGAAAAGATCCTCAGCTGGTATGAGGGATGATAAAAATACCCTACAGTCACCCAAGTACTGGGAATGTAGAACTAAAATTAGAGAGAAGACAGAAACATGGCTTGAGAGGCCAAGTGGAGCAGCCTCTGGAGAATAGTTTTCTACCCGTCCAAAGGAGAAGTGCTTTGAAGTCACGAGCAGCCCAAGTTCAGAAGCAAAATACCAGTACCCAGGAACCATTGTGCTGCCTTCGCTGACTGCTGCCACTGTGAACAGACCCCAGGCACTCCTCTTAAAATCCTGATGATATATCAGAGTAAAAGGCATTACAGACCACAAAATGTTCCTGCCTGACTGCAGAAACTAACTGTGCAGACTAGTCAGCTCTGACTCCCTTTCATGTTGATGAGGAGATAAGCACACTGAAGAAGCAGTTCAGATCACACATGAGATAAAAGTACCTTCTCAAAGGGCCCTTTCTGCATATTTGCACTGACTTAAGAGGGAACTTAAGATGACTAAACTCCTAATCTAGTTATTAAATCTACTGCTGAGTAAAAATAATTTCTGTCCATGTTTGTATTATATCATGTTTGAACTGACAAGTAGTAGTGTCACTGTTGTTATAAGTAATAAAATTATGTTGGTTTTTTTTTTTTAAATTTATTTTATATACTATTTCCTTTTGTGATTTTCACAATGAAATTAACTGTAATAGAGTAAAACAAAACACCACCTGTTGTTGTTTGAAAAAAATAACACAAGGAGAGAAAACTAGACATTAACATTGTATATATTATTTACTTTACATTCAGTTTTGACAGTATTATGACCTTGATACACGTTGTAGTTTTCACAAAACAAGTTAGCACTGATTTTTGAGTAATATAATTGCAAAGAAATTATTACCTTGGAAGATCATTCAAGTGGATCAAAAAGGAAAATGCAGAACATTAGATGACAGTCCACTGTCAATATTTAATTGTATTGTCATTACATATAAAGAAATTTGACAGTTTTTTAAAGTTACCTATACAGCTTTACAGAAACAAACAGCTTTATAAATTCACCTTCTAGCATTCATAGCAAATGTTCTATAAATTAACTTAAAAACCCCAATTTATTTTTAAGTGGATGATTCTCTTCAGTTAGACCAAGAAAAAATTATATAAAGAATTATTAATAATTGAAATGGATTATAAGCATGAGACATTTTAGAATTCTTACTCTTGCACTCCTTCACTACTAAAGTAAGTGAGGATAATGTAAGTGTGAAAAATAGATAACGCTTTCTAATAAACATTGAGGGGTTTTATTTTTTTTTACAGGCAAAACATGAATGCTTTTTTGGGTGAAATAACATAATTGGTGACCAAAGGGAATGCAGTTCGGCAAACAGAACAAATTTACAACTTAGCAATACATTTGGTAGAGTGTCTTGTGAAATATTACTCCGAAAAATCAAATTTCCTTGGATACGAACCGTACGATAGAGCATGAAAAGTAGCTCAATAGCCATAAACAGTAGTTAATGATGAACGACAACTTATCAGATAAAGGGAGATGTCTAGGGGCATACTAGTGTAGAAGGCTTCAGCGTCCTTCTTTATCTGACATCTTCATTAATAATTTAGAAGGGAGTTCAAATATCACATTAATGAAACTCACAGATGAGGCTAAATTGAGATCTGTTGCAAACAGAGAATGGAAAAAAAAATTATCTAGTGGAACATTAGGTGCAAATCCACATAGATATTAAATGTCTGTTATTTTCACTGATTTCACTACCTCAAATTTTGTTTTATATTCTACATTGTGCATACACAACATTCTTGAAACTTATTTCCAAAGTCAGCTCCCTCCCCATTTCCAAATTGGAGCTAAAAACCTTCTCATTGTCCTTGGAGAATAAGCTATCCATAATGATCAGTAAGAAAGACAATGATATTATTTGCATTACCAGAAATATATGAGAAAGAAGAAGATAGATATCTGTACAGGAATCCAAGAAAGAAAAGGAATGGAGAGAAACTAGAAAACACATTTAACAGATTACTTGTTACACATTTTAATAATTTGAATATGGAATACAAATAAATGAGTAATGTCTCACAATAATACAGTTTGCTTGAAATACATTCTGTGTAACTAGTAGTAAAAAAAAATGGAATTACAGGGAAGGAAAATCTGCCTGGTTCCCTCCTGTTCTTTGCACATAAGAGGATCAGAAAGAACTTATATTTGTTTCCTTATGACTGAAACAGTTGATGGGTTACCGTATGATACTACAGTTTCTCATATTCAGTTTCTTCATTTTGGTCAGATTTTATCTCCTAATGACATACAGTAGTTCATTTCTTGTCTGTCAAGAACTGCCTTTACACCCCTATTGTCATCAGTCAGATTCACCAGGGAAGCAAAATCACCTTTCCTTTTTCACCTCTTTCCTCCTTTCCCAGGAGGATCATGTTGCTGTATCAGTCATTGTGATCTTATAATACAAGCTCAGTGTTGCTGCTCAAAAGAAATGCTCTTCTTAACTAACAGAACACAGGAATTAAGCATTATATAAAGAACACTAAATTCCAACGCTAAATTCTATTTTCATTTGTGAATGTTCAGATCTACTGGTTTTCTCTAAATGTTGATTTTGGTTTTGTAGGACTCATGAGGTGTGCTTTTCTGTTTGTTCTGCATGTTTGGACACATTTCTCAAGTAGAATGTGTTACACACTTTTACCTCTGCCCTGCTCTTGAAAAATTTCAGCCCATACAGAATTGGAGTTATGTCAGTACATAAAATGCTTTCAAATGTAAATGTTTTTTTGTTTTGTTTTGTTTTGTTTTAAAGAATAAAAGGAACAAAGCAACATTTATCTAACAAGTCCAATGGTTGTTTTTTATTTAAATTTTGTGAACTTCAAGGATTCTGAGGGGAAAAATACATTAAATGGAAGAAAGATGTGAAGGATTTTGGAAAAGAGATTACAGTCAGTGACGGAATTTTTCTTTTTAGTTTACATGGTACAGTGTAAACTGGTGCTTTGTGCACAGGCTTTTGAATAGGAGATAATTATTTTAATATTTTGTCTACTCAGTGAGATAGGTAAAATAATTTGTCTTGTTAATTCCCACCTACCTATGTTTATTTACTATAGCTATTGCAACATACCTAGCCCCATTTAAGTGGCAACAAGAGGAAAAAAATTCAAAAGATAAAGAAAAACATATTTTCTTTTCTATCTGATTCCTGGCTTGATTCTTTGCTGCAGAAAATCCTGAAGACTCCTTTCTCCATACCAGCATTTAGCATATTTAAGACACTGAAACAGAAGTTAATCAACTGGGGGGAAAGAAAAGAAGAAACTCCCTAAATACCTTCCTGACTGTAGTTTTACTGGCTTTTTATGCACTTCTCCATAACAGTTATACAGAGCCTGTGGATTCTACTGTTCCTGTAGTAACATGATGCAAATGGAGGGATGACTGTTTCTCACTAGCTTCATTCAAAATCTCACTATTTTTGGCAGGGAGATTATATGAAATTACCAGAGTCAGTCTCACAATGCCATTAGCTGCGCTGCTTCTCTGTATTTTTCACTCACTTTAACTAACAGACTGTTTCTATGGAAAGAGTCTTCTGTTAGGACCTTCATTTTGTAGAATACAAAATTAAATAGAAATGTCCAAATATCAATCATCAACAGATTTATGGCTGGTTAAACTATATGATTTAATATGACATCTTCCAAAGACCACTTACTTTATTTCCTGTTATCCGGGGAACATGCATAAATTGTCTCTCTAGTTTATCTTTAACTCAGGAATATAATTTCCCTATCAAGTAGTCTAGTTTTATCATGAGGAAAAAAAGGTTTCAAAAGAATCCATTGTCTTTTCACACCTCCCAGCCTCTTCCAATAAGGAATAGGCCTCATTTACATGGATTTTTCCTACCATAAAATTATTCCATCTGGAAAAAAAATCAGTGTTCTGTGTTTTGGAAGGTCATTGGAATAACATACTTTCTCTGTAAACTTGGAGTAGACACCAAAAAAATGGAAAATGTGGGAAATACCACATGCATAGTAATCATGAGCCCTTATCATGAGCTGTATTCAGAATAGAGCTGGACCATAGAATATATCATGATGGGATGCCCTAGTGTTAAATAACATCAATGCAACATGAATTTTCCATGACTTTTCCAGAGACAGGCATGGTTTGCTTGGAAATGGATGAATCATATTTTCAATGGAATGTATTCACTTGAATAATGATATTGTTTGAACAAGCATGACAGTGGATAGCAAATGTTCAAGAAATGTTCAAAGGACTGACTCAGGTACAACTGTGATTGCTATATGCCCTGAGTTTGACAAGTATAGCATTTGCACATTGAGTAAGGCCAAGAAGATTTCTTGTAGACACAGCAGTTTCAAAAAAGAACTAGCTCTAGAAGACTATGTTATCTCTAACTTTGAAAGAGTTTTATTTAGTTCAGCATAAATCACAGACAGTTGTTAAAAGAACCAGTGAAAACGATTAAAAAAAATTAATGAATGGGAAAAAAAAAAGGCAAGAGATACATGGTGATAAAGGAGTTTGGAAACTAAGAAAGTATTTTGAGGAGTTTATTTTCTGTGTCTTGAACTATTAGTGGTGACTCCTGTGTGAGTTTCTGTAAGTTCTGTTTTGATTCTCCAGATTTGATTTAAAGTTCACAAAAGTAGATCATCTTAAATTCTGGAAAAGCATTGAACTTTGTCAGAACTTCTATAAACATAAAACTAACACCGTGGGACATTAGGTGTAAATCCACATAGATATTAAATGTCTGACATTTTCACTGATTTCCCCTTGTTTGCACAATCAGCGGGGCAGGTGTGTCCCTCATACTCCAGGACTTGTTGCATGGAGGTGAGACCACCACTGTCATGAAACTGTTGAATATATTTAGGGAGGAGTAGGCTTTTGTATAATAGGAATTTCCAAAATATTGTGCTTGACAATTTTGGACAGCTGATAATAGCTGTTATATACCTTTGAAGTTCTTGTAAATCCACATAACATCAGAGACTGTGTTAATTCCTCTCTAGACTATAAGAAATATACACCTTTTTTAGGAAATGCACTTATAGGAAGATTTCTACAAAGTGCCCCTCTTCAAAATGAATGAAAAAAAAAAGAAAAAAAAAAAGAAAAAAGAATCATCATCATAAAATATTGTGTAACTGTAAAAAGAGATAATAAAAAAGTTTTTTAAAAGTTCATCTTTTTTTCTTATCAGACAATTATGAGTGTGGAGGATTAGTCAGATATGCCCAGTTATACAATTTGCAAATGTTGTCTTGCAGCAACAGACATAGCATACACATTAATAAGATGTACTGCATACGCAGCTTCTAGTTTACATGCTTTGGTTACAAATACAATGTCATGTCTTAGGGGACAGCATGATGACATTGATGTTACTAGCAATAAAATGTAAGAACAGAATGAATGAACCTTTATTGGCTTGTAATTTCCCTGTCTCAACACTTTTTAAAATCTGAATGTTACTTGTTACTTTATTAGAATCAACCCCTGTTGCCACAGTGCCAGCACTTATCAGCTGAAAGGAAGGACTGAGAAATCCCTATTGATTGTAACAGTCCTGTGTTACAAAACCAATTTACATCTCAATTCTTAGAACACAGAAGAGTCTCAGGTAACTCCCTCATTACTGAGAGTTAAAACATGTAAAATGAGACCTTACATTTTAAACTACACGATGGATTTAAAGTTTGTCAGATTTGTCATTACATTGATTGACAAGCATAACTGTCATGCAAAGCGTACTTTAGCATGGATAAAATACACTTTAAACTTGACTATGTTTCTGTCAATAAATAAAGAGTTATTTAACATTTGAACTCAAAAAGATGAAGTTTTAATGTTGTAAATATATTTAACTTTCAAGACAATCTAGATTGATAAAATAATGGGAATAAATATAAAAGGAACAAAGTACTTTTTTTTTAATCAGTGTAGTTCTGCATTTCAGAACACTAATGTAGTGAATATGCCCCTGGTAATAGAATCTGTATTTCCTATTCCTATGTCTGCAGGCCATGGTAAAAGGTTTAATTGGTTTTGGCTTTGCATTTTGGAGAAATGCTCTTATACAAATCACTATCATGGGAAACAGGACAAGACTGATATATTTCTTTTCTCTTCTCTTTTTCTTTTCTTTTCTTTTCTTTTCTTTTCTTTTCTTTTCTTTTCTTTTCTTTTCTTTTCTTTTCTTTTCTTTTCTTTTCTTTTCTCTTCTTTTCTCTTCTTTTCTCTTCTTTTCTCTTCTTTTCTTTTCTTTCTACAACATATTATACTCAGGCATATTAAAAAAAACCCACTAAAATAATATTTTAAATACAGATTATGAAGATTGCAAAGTCAATTATTCAAAACTAGGGAATGCTACAATTACATTTACCTTAAGCTTGTGTCATCAAATGTATGTGTTCTGATAAATTTAGCTGCATCCATTAAATGAGTGACTAACTTAGAATATATATTTGTGGCTATGAAAAATTTCACAGATGAGTATTTTTCTTCAAAGAAAAGCTTCATTTTTTATTTCATAATCTGAAAGTGGAAAATAAGGAAAATGTTTTTCTTTACAGACAGGTATTAATCTCAATTACACAGGCATATAATATTTAATACAGAGTTTCCGAATTTACATTAAGCAAATTTAGGAATAGAGTTTTTACATCACAGCTGGGGAGGACTGGGAGATCTTTCAATGTAAGAGGTCATGAAAGGAGCAGCTGCAGGCTGGAAATGTGAAGTCCCTGGAGCATTATGGTCCTTGTTCAGTAAGGACCAAAGTTTTCCATTTTGTACATTTCTCTTTTTATGAGGCTACTAATAGACAGACAGGAAAAAGCAATATTATAAGAAGGTATTTAACACAAAAAGAAACATAGAACCAGTGTAGGATCTGTAATTTGTTCTTCAAGTCTAGAGCTGAATTTCTGAAGTGAAATTTCTTAAAGGGATTAATATTTTTAAAAGCTATAGAAATTTTCCTTCAATTTATTAAAAGCGGGAGAACCTGAAGCCCAAGAATCACTTGGCATTATAAAACATAGAATGATAGAATAGTTAGAGTTGGAAGAGACCTTGAAGATCATCGAGTTCCAAGCCCCCTGCCATGGGCCAGGGACACCTCCCACTACACCAGCTTGCCCAAAGTCCCATCAAGCCTGGCCTTAAATACTTCCCAGGGATGGGGCATCCACAACATCTCTGGACAACATGTTCCAGTGCCTCACCACCCTCACAGGATAGAATTTCTTCCTAATATCCAATCTAAATCTCCCCTCTTCCAGTTTATAACCATCACCCCTTGTCCTATCACTACACTTCCTGACAAAAAGTCCCTCTCCTGCTCTCCTGTAGGCTCCCTTCAAATACTGTAAGGCTACAATAAGGTATCCCCAGAGCCTTTTCTTCTCCAGGCTGAACAGCCCCAGGTCTCTCAGCCTGTCCTCATAGGAGAGGTGCTCCATCCCTTTAATCATCTTCATGGCCCTCTGCTGGACCAGTTCTAACAATTCTATGTCCTTTTCTGTTGAGGCCTCCAGAGCTGAACACAGTACTCCAGGTGGGGTCTCACGAATGCAGAGTAGAGGGGCAAATAAATAAATGTGCATCATCAATTGCATATCTAGAATAACATGCCTTCTTATTAGCATGAACTAGTCTTAATTTTTGTAGAATTTAGAGGATTTAGGTCTAAAGATTAGTATTCATTTAGTACAAAATGTATATTTTATTTACCTAACAGTCATACCAGAATCTTAGCCTCCTCTAGTGGGATCAAAAGCTCCTTTAGATGTCTGTTTCTTATATAAAGGCTGGAGATGGTTAGATCATTAGGTGTTTCAAACAGTACATATGCAACATCCATGTATATATATAACAGACACAATAGCTGAGCAGTTTTTCACCGCTTTACAAGGTGGTCACCACAGAGTTACAGAGAAAATTCAGTTCCAGTACAAACCTTGCAGTAGTAGAGTTGAAGAGAATTTTCTTCACTTGATATTCAGAATCTCCTTCCAAAAAGCTGACTCAGCAGTTACTAAAGTAAAAGACATTATATCCTTTACTTTTTTTTTTTTTTTTCTTTAAATACAGTTTAAAGAACTTTTGCAGGAAAATAAAGAACAGGGTTTAATATACTCTCCAATATGAAGGCATTCTGCCTGTCATCTTTCACTTGGAAGAAGAGTGTCCTAATCATTGGACAGAACTCTTTACATTAATGAATGAAAATTTTAAATGTTGAAATTCAGGGCAGTCTCAGACAGATAAATTACTCTTAGTAAGACATATCAGACTTGCTCAGTACAGGTCAAAGACTTACCAGATGATCAATAACCTTTGGTATGGGAGATAACACATTCATGTGATTTACTGGCCTGTGCAACACAATTTTTTGACATTCCAACAGTGTAAGCATATAGAAATTATGCCAGTTACAATGAAAATACAGGATATTTTATCAAGTATGACCAAGTTTTTTAAAATTCAGTATGGGACATCTCATGGTACACAGGATGCCTGGCAACACCACCTACAGAAAACTGGAACACAATGAAGAAAGGTAGTACAGAACTATGACTTTCAGTGGCAGACAACAACTTTTCAAGTGCAAAAAGATACACTTTGTTGTTTAAGTGAATACAGCAGCTCCAGATCATCATGAATGCCTTACCTTAAACAAATATAAACCCACTGCTCTCCCTTCATTTCTGAAATTTATTGTCTAATTCAGCTTTAAATTAAGGTTCAGGAAAATGTCTGGCAGATTAGCAATACTTTTTTTAAGTCTGTATTTTTAATGTTCTACTCAGTAGGGATGAAATTAAACACTGAAAACAGAAATGAATTATTAAGGAAGGAAAAGAAATCGGGTAACATCAATTTGGCACTAGATAAGTCCATGATGTTACCATAGCTGAAAGGGACAAATCTGAAAAGCAGAATATATTGTACTATATAAAACCAGATATAATGTTATTCACCTAAGCATAAACATACTCTAAAGATGTGTATGAGGCATAAGAAACTTTTAGATTTATTCTGAGCCTTTATTTTGGTTTTTTTTTTTCTTTCTTTGACTTACTTACTTCTTACATTTTCTTATTTTCCTCCCCTAGCCTATGAGAGGCATTTTTTTTTCTGTGTCAACATGTTCACAACCTGTACAAAAAGTCAATTAAAAAAAATTGTAAAAGGATTAAAAAGTGTCTGGACTGCCTATTCACTGCTTATTGACAATTTTTTTTTCTTTAAAACAAGTGCTTGTGTTTGACCTGAAGGCTTCTGCTGTGCAAATAAGTATCTAACCAGGAACAATGTAATAAAGACAGAATAACTTGAAATTCAAATTGTCTTTCTCATTGCTTTTATTATTTAAAAGAACTGAGAGATGTACCTCTTATTTTGGAATGCATTATGTACCTAGAAAGAAATTGCAAAACAGTTTGAGAACATCTCTGTAATTTTAGGAGCCAAGTTATTTTCAATTTTGGGTATCTAAACACCTAAATTTTATCAAAAATCAGTCTGACCATGGTATTCTGGCTGAAGTCCACTTTATTTCAAAGATAGGAAACAAAGAGGAACAGATTTCTTCTTGCACTTATCTCAAAGTCAGTCAAGCCAACATGCACATGCTCTCCATTCAGGACTTGCTAAGCTGAACAAAATTCTTCCTTTTCATGAGAGCATTTGACAAAGTTTTATGGCTCTCTGCACTCCAATTCTTTCAATGATTTTCTCCCTGGAGAGTGGTAAGTGACAATGGCTAAGTGAGACAAACTAGCCACACTGGAAACAAGTACAACTCCCAGAACCACTGGTCCCATCCAACCTCTGTTACCTTCTGAAACCTATCTGCATCCTGATAAGTGCTGAACTCTAATGAAACCATCACCCATTGATTTGATCGGTTTTATGGAAACTCAAAAACTTAACTGTGTGTCTAGTTTCTGTGCTTCCAAAATGTCAGGGACAGGATATGATCTGCTAGACTTTGCTCCTCAAATATGTGTAAGATTTACTGTGTGCTCAAGAAGGATTAAGACTCAACACAAAGTATACAATATTTGTTTCCGATATACCAGGAATTACAGATCAGAATTATGTTTAATTAACAAAATTTGAAAAAAAAAATATTTTTAAATAGTTCATAAATTCCCTGTAACAGAAGCGTCAAAAAATGTGTTAACTGTCTGTTGGTATTCCATAGCCTTTTAAATCTAATGTGGAACATGAAGAGTAATGAAACACAGTCAGATTACATAGAGAGTTTGCAAAAGATGGGTTTGTGCAATCTGGGCTGTCAGCAAAATAAGAATAGAAAGATAGATTCTTCATTCACAGTGAACAGCCAAAATCCATGCTATCGCTTACTCCCTTTATAGTCCAGTGCGCATGCTCTGCTTTTAAGTCCAGAATCATTAGTCTTTTTTAGAAAAATTACAAGTTAATTTTTTGGATACCTCTTGCGGTGCATAAGAAATTACCATCTAAATGCAACTTGGATCTTTTACATGAATGCAGCAATCTGGAATGGAAACAACCCCCAAGCAGTGCATTCAAAAAACCCCAATTCAATCACATACCAAAACTCAGCCTCAGGAAGGATACTAAATCCTGGCAATAATATCTGAATATCAAAACCTAAGCTAAGGACAAACTCTTTAATCTGCTAGGTTTTTTTGTTTTGTTTTGTTTTGTTTTTTTTTCTGTAGAGTAATAAATGTGCATGCCTTTTAATATAAACAGATTAGCTTTTCATTTTAAAAACAACAAAAATAAAAAGTAAGAGGATACATAACATGCCAACTAATGATTCTTAGAGTAGATGTATTGTAAGTGCAAACTATCAAATACATTTTTAGCCCATTTTTTGATTGTTCTGGTTTTATGTATTTTCTTTTCTTTTCCTGTTCACTAAAGTATTAATCTTATATGAAAACATTCAACTTTGGTTTCCCAGTCACACTGGGGTACAGGAATAAATTTTAGATATACACATGCAGATAGTCTTTTTGGAACTCCTGTGCACTTATGTTTCAAAAACTAAGAGAGAGGGAGGGAAGAATACAACATTTAATGAGTAAAGCTGTATATTGTAAAATGTATGAAGTAAAATACATTCAGCTTAGAGTGTCAGTCTATTATATAAAAGTGTTTTTAAAAGTCAAGGGAATAAAAGACTAAGAAAAAATAAGGAATAAACCCAAATCTCAGGTTTAACATAAATAGACAAAAGAGACAATATCATTTGGCAAAATAGGAGAATAGTATAGGAAACAGATAAGATTAAAACATTAAACCCTGTTCGTGAACAGAGAAGAGGAGGATATGTTATAGTGTTAGTAATCCCTTTTTTATTCCATGTAGTAATGAAAAACCACCCCAAAATAAGAAAAAATGTACTACCAAAACCCCCAAACAAACAGGCTTTGTTGTCACATCTGCTACTTTCACTGTCTCCTGAAATGCCAGCAGTCTTTATTGGACCTTAACCTTTTTATCATGTGAAAAGACAAGAACAGACCAACAACAGAGGTGAACCTTTATGACACTGCTGTCACCAACAGTTTAAAGTAAAGCTGCCTATGCATGAGATGGATATCTAAGCTCCCATCAAAGATGATGAGGTAAAAACAGGTAATGGAGACTACTGAGCTGTTTAACTTAAGCTAATGTAAGCCGTTGCATTTCATCACCCTAAAAGCTTTCTAGGTTCCATTGATTAGAGCTCTGTCCACTGTCACTCTTTACAAAAGTGAGTTTGGGCATTTAATTTATTAAACATAACATAACATCTTATATAACATCTCTAGCTTAGTAGCTAGAGATACCTAAAAGAAATATAAGATTTATCCTTAAATGCAATTGTGATTTTGATCATGCTACTGCCTTTTTCACTCCTATCTTTTTAACTTGACCATATTTTTTTTTTTTAATTACCTTTCTGTCTTTTGTTTTGTTGGAGAAACAGAAAACTGATATTATAACCAAATCATATTTTGCAACACTTGTCTGTGTATCTGTGAGCTAAATCACAGCAAAGTATCCTAAACAGGTGTGGCTACTGGAACACCTCCAGCCCAAATGTCTGCCAAGATGATGTACCAGTACTATAACTATCCTTTAGGGAAGCTGTTAGCAGGATTCAGCATTGAAACAGAAGGTAAATTCTATCTTTGAACTTTTCTCCCCTCATTCTTTCATGTACATTTATTTTGTTTCAATTTTGAAGGAAAAAGCATGAGATAAATCTACCACAACCTTTTTGGTAATATTAGATTAGGAGAACAGACTATTTCAGTTTGGAAGGAAGCTACAATGATCACTGGATATCAGGGAGAAGAGATCAGCATCCCCCTCTCCCCTTCCCCTCCTCAGGAAGCTGAGAACAATGAAAGCAATGAAGTCACACCTCAGCCTCCTTTTCTCCAAACTGGACAAGCACAAAGCCCTTAGCTTGTCCTCACAGGACAAGCCTTCCAGCCCTTTACACCAGCTTTGTTCCCCTTTTTGGATGTGTTTGAGTACATTCACGTTTTTCTTAAATTGTGGGGCCCAAAACTGCACACAGCACTCCATTGGAGGCCACATCAATGCTGAATGCAACAGGATAATAACTTCTTTTGACTGGCTAGTTATGTTGTGTTTGGTGCACCTCACTAAACCATGTGGGTTGTCCTCTGGGCTGTCAGGTCCCACTGCTGATTCCTATTGAGCCTGCTTCCAACCAACAGTCCTACTACCCTTTGTGCAGGACTGCTCTCCAGCCACTTCTCTCCCAGTTTATACTTGTACCCGACAGAATCCATCACTTTGAATTGTTAAATTCCATCACATTAATCATAACCTAGTGCTCAAATCTATCTAGATCCCTCTGTAAGGCCTCCTGTCCCTCAAGAGAGTTAACAGCACCTTCCAGTTTGGTATCATCAGCAAACTTGCTAATGATGCATTCAACTTCTTCATCCAGGTCATTGATAGATACATTGAACAGAAGAGGCCCTAAAAGTGAAGTCTGAAAAACACAGTTGGTGACTGGTCTCCAACCGGATGTAGCCCCATTCATTACAATCCTTTGACATCTGGGCTCTGCATTTCAGCGAGTTCTTTACCCAGTGCACTATGAGTGCACAGCTCGTTCTACTGCTGGAAAACCTGCCCAGAAGGGTACTGTGAGGAACAGTATCAAAAGCCTTACCAAAATCCAGAAAAACTACATCCACCAGCTTCCCTTCATACTCCAGGTGTGTGACTTTACCTTAGAGTGATAACAAATTAGTTAAACAGGACTCTTCTTTTGTCAAACCATCTTGACTGTGATTGTTCATTCTCAATATATGTTCTTTTTCAATATAACAAGGAAAAAAATAGCGTTGTCAAACTGAAACATGCTTTTAAAATAATTTTTAATTATTTTTGTCTGATTTTTCTTTATTTTGGTCTTCCATTAAAAATGCAATAGTATTTGAAGATGTTAGTTTGCCATGAGCATTTGCAGTCTTTCTCCACCAAATCTCAGTGTACTACTAAATTACCTAACATCAGTTAAAGGGTTATAATAATATTAATTTGGTGCTTGCCATATTATAGTAAAACTAAAGCCCAAAATCAACTATGTAACACTGCCAAAATATGAGGTAACATATATTTTGTTATAATAATAACCAGTGAATAATAAATTTGTAAATGTAAATGTTCTAATTAAATTAGCACGCAAGAGATTTTAGTGGTACTTACTCCTCCATAAACAGAGGAGAAAAGCAGTGCAGTCAGAATCTGATTTTGTGAGGATCAAACCACATTTCTGTCAGAATTTCTCAGTACCCACCAGTGGGCAGCCACTGAGTGTCACTGAAGTGCATGCTTTGTATCATTTCAATCTCACTTTGGAAATGGTAGCTAACAGAGGCAACCAGTAGGTACAGCAGTTTGTGCAGCAGGTTCTGAGCATGGCTTTTAGATTTTTGGGAAATGTATTTTGGGATCTTCAGACTCCTGGAGGCACCTTGGAAAAAGATAGCTATAGGAGGGTGAGGCTTCTAGCAAACTCAAGTTGCTCTTAAAGTGTTGTCAGTTGCTCTGAATCACAAGGTACTTTTCACTTTTTTTCCTACTTGACTCTTGATTAAGCAGGGTCAAGTATCTTTTCAGTAGATGGTAGGCAGAGGCCTAAAGCACAGCAAAGAAACACCTGGTTAGTGCCCTGGTAGCAGATGGCCAGCTGGGAGCTGCATCCAATGAAGAACCAGAGCTGACTGAGCCTGAGCCACAAAACAGCTCCAGGGGAAAGAAACAAAGGATAATGCAGCAGGTGACTCTGTTGTGGAGAACATCCATCCTTCTCTGTTATCTAGCATGGTTTACTGCTGGCCAGAGGCTTGAATCAAGGTTGTTGTGGAGACACTTAAGATTGTCCAGACCTTTACCTACTATGGTTGTTATGCTAGAGAGGACATCACCCAGGGGGACCTTGACGGGTCTCAGGAGTGAGCCCATGAGAAGCTAATGAAGCTCAACAATACTTGGGTATAAGGTGCTGCACCTGAGTCAGGACAATCCCTAATATCAGTATAAACAGAGGGATGAATGGATGGAGAACAGACCTGATGAGAAGGTCTTGGGAATACTGGTGGATGAAAAATTGGACATGAACCAGCAATGTGTAGTTGTAGCCCAGAAAGCCAATTGTATCCTGAGCTGCATAAAAGGAAGTGTGATCAACAGGGGAGGTGTCCTTCTACTCCATTCTCATGAGACCCCACCTGGAGTACTGTGTCCAGCTCTGAAATCCCAAGTACAAGAAGGACTTAGACCTGTTAATGGGTCCAGAGGAGGGCCATGAAATGGTTAGAGGGTTGGAACACCTCTCCTATGAAGAAAAGCTGAGAGAGTTAGGGTTGTTTAGCCTAGAGAAAAGAAGTCAACTGAGAGATCTTATTGTTGCCTTTTGATGTGTAAGTTGGGTTACGAGAAAGATAGAGAAAGACTTTTTTTACCAAGCATACAGTGACAGGACAAGTAGCAGCTGTTTTCAGCTGAAGGAGTGTAGGTTTAGATTAGACATAAGGAATAAAATGATGACAAGAGTAGTGGTACACTGGAAAAGGCTGCCCAGAGAAATTGTAGATGCCCCATCATTGTTCAAGAGTTGAAGGTCAGGTTGGGCAGGACTTTGTGTACCCTGATCTAGTTAAAGATGTCCCTGACCATGGCGGGGGTGGGGGTGGAACTAGATGGTCTTTGAAGTTCCCTTACAATGCAAATGATGCTATTATCCCATGCTGCTCTTTTGTAAGTGCACCAATAATACCACCACAGGAGACCTGGCATGTGTTAAGTGTGACAACATGACCCTGGGGGGGAGGGTCAAGTGCATGGGAAATCAAGTAGTTTTATCCTCAGTCCTACTGGTCACTGTCACCTCAATCCCTGGAAAAAATAATAGAGTAAATAATCCTGGAAAGCCATTTCCAAACTTTTTGAGGACAAGAACATGATTAGAGGTGATCATAATGGATTTATGAATGGGAAATTGTGCCTTTTCAACTTCAAAGCCTTTTGTGATGAAATAACTGCATGTATCAGTGTTAATGTTATCAACACATCTTGTAGTTAGAGGACCGGGTTTTTTTTTTCCTAAAATAAATTTATGTACACGCACAAAAAAAAGGCTTAAAAATGTCTTGTGCCGCACTTCTTATTGTTTTGAATAATGAAAAATTGTGTGCAATACAGTGTGAGGAAACAGTGGGAGAAAACAAACAATGTAGTGCACATTGTCACTTTGCCATGCAATAAAAGAAAGGAAATTCCTTCCTTACCACATTTAATGCTACTCTTTATAATCCAAACACATCCTTGTACAACATACTGTCATCTTTATTTTACATCCATGAAAACATCTGAGTCACTTCTGTCCTTTTCCCTTAGGAAAAAGAAACATAGAAGCAAATATTTATGAAGAAGAATGAACAGTATAAAGATAAGTTAACATTTTATGAAAGGAAAATAAACAGGAGACTGTCTGAGAACACTCAAGTCAGCTCGACACACTAGGAATAACTTTTCTCTTACATTAGTATTGTGTTTCTGAAGGGCACCACAGGGCAAGGATGAGCTGTTCTTATTAGGACTAACTTTAATAAGACATCATTACTCTTATTACAATATTTCACCCAAGAGGCAAGGTTAAAACCCCTAGAGTGGGCTTTGCAAAAATGCTGTTGAAGAATGATCGTTAAATCAAGTGCAGATAGAAAATGGAGGAGGCTTAAGAGGAAGCTGAATGACATAAGAAAAAAACCCCTTTTCAGTAGGGTGCAGAGGATCAAGAAAATAGTAATTGAATCATAGGTATTACCTGACCAGGATTAATTTGTTGAGTTCAATAGCAGAGAGAAGTTGGTTAAGGGCTCGATTTTTCTCTATTTTCTATCACAGCTTTTGTGATATTATCATTCTTGGTCAAAAGTAAGACTAATATTGAATTTTCACTAATATTATTACTATCATCGATTTTGTACTCATTTCCAAACATTTCTTTTATTATAGCAACCCCTATTGTGTTTTCTTTTTCTCGAGCTTTATAATTTTGCATAAGTAAAATACAAAATTAACTAGATATTAACTAGATATTTTATATATTTACAGGAGGTAATGAAAATTACATGCACAAACAGAAACAGACAAATTTTTGAAGTTTGTTTTCATGACTGTAATTTAAGTCAGCTTTTTATGCTACTAAAATAAAAAATAAAATAAAATAAAATAATAATACTAATAATAATATTAATAATAATAGTTTAAAAACAAACAAAAAAAAAACATAAATAAGCTCCCAACACCCAAGATCACTTAGTCTTTCAAATCTGGCACAGGAAATTTCTTAACGCAGGGCATGATACAATGGGTCTTTTCATTATTGAACTTTGATCCATATGATTAATACTACCCTTATAATAGTTTGAAGCCTGTATGGACTGTTTAAAATTCCTTCAATGTTTAAATGAGTCCCTCTGAATTGTACTATGGAGAGATGAAATTTAAATTTACTATTCACTGAATAAAATTAACACTGATTGAAAATGGTAGCATAATTTACAGTGTTTTAAATACAGATGTGTACAGCCAGATTTCTGTTAGATATCTAAGTTTCAAAATTATAAAGAAGTTACTAAATACTGTTAACTAAGCAATTTTGTTTTAAAAAAAAAGTATCAATTGCATAATGTTTTATGTTATGAAAACATGGAGTGATGATTATTAATGACATTATAACTATATAATACACTTATTTAATTATATAATGCTTATATATATATGGATATATAAATATATGGAGATATTTCTCTATGTATATTTTATAATCTTTAACTAGTGGGTGATCTTTCATCTGAATCAGGAAAAAAATATCAATAGCTAATACCGGGAAATTATTCAAATTTATTCTCTATTTTATTTCTTCTTTGGTACTGTAAGAATTAATGTGATATTACTCCATAAAGGAAGAAAATTTATAGATATCAAAAATGTTTCAATAAGCAACCACGAGTTTTCACAAAGATTTGCTCACTTGTAAATTATCATGATTTTTGACTGTTCATTGTTTAAATGTAGGAAGATAAAAAAGTCAAACGTTCAAAAAAATTACAAATTTAAAAATACATTCTAAGTATTTTTTTTTATTATTACTAATATATTTTATGAACAAAGTTTATAAGTACCATCAAAACACACCATAAATTACTCTTCCTATTTCATGATCTTAGGTAGCTAAAGAAATCAAATAGAATTCATCAAAAACGCCTGTAACCTATACCTGTGGTAGACTGAGGACAAAGTCTTTATTCATTTAGAGATTTCTTATGCCACTTTCTGTAATTTACTTCTGCCTTTCATGTATGCAATAAAATGGCAGCGAAAGCAGAGGTGACTTTCATAGAATTTTGATGAGAAAAAAAGTTTTAATCATATTAAGGTATTCAGTATGATAACAGGGGCTATGCAAAATCAGTGTTGCTCAAACATAGTCTTCTAGAGCCTCTAAGCAGATGTTGAATTCTAAGCATCAGCATAAACCTATTACTGCATGTGTACTACATGTTTCCAGTAATTTAATTCCTACAGGACTAAACCTCAACAGAAGTTCCTGGTATAAACAGAAAATGTAAACAGTTAAAGCTTTTACCAACCTGAATCAAAGCTATACAGTCTTTTGGATTCAAACTCCCCTAAACCCATACAATTCAGTTTTCATGATAGTCTTGTCAGAGCTGACATTCTGAAGAGTGATTCTTACGATATTCCTGAACTGCTTCTTTCTGATTATCCATCTGTGTTTTAATCTTTCTGAAAATGAAATTCAGTTACAAGCTAAAAGCTGTTAATGGATGTGAACAAATGGGGAAAAAATGTGACAATATGGTAAATCTGAGCTCCCTTTCATTCCTGAACAATAGTATCTTACTTAAGCATGAAGAAAACCTACAACTCTTAATGAATGTCATGTGACACATCTTTGCCATTATTTATAAAGCCAGCTTCAGAAAGGTGACTCATAGCAGGATATGATAAAATATTAGCACACATTATTGCCATCTTTTTTCATGTCTGTGTATGTAAAACAGTTCTGTGATGAAAATGTTAGTCACGACAGTAAACTCTTTTGGAAAAGTACACTGCACTTTTCTTTTGTTCACTAGCTTAACAATCCTTTCAGTAGTCATTTTTCTGATTCTGACGTATTTTTTGTGAAGCCATCTCAATCTTATAGTTATGCCTAAACAGACTTTAATTCAATAAAATGAACTAAAAATGTTATCTCTTAAAATAAAAAGCATGTGTTGTCACAAGCAGTCATTGATTTCTTCATTGCCAAATGTAGACTGGTGACTGCCACGAGTGTTGGATCAGATTTATTTCTGCTCCAAATGGTATATGGCAGCTAGAATATGATTCTAGTTTGGATTCTTTATGTGCATGAAATTATGGAGCCATCTTGTTTTCAAAGGAAAAAACAAAATTTTTGCTTGACAAAAGTTGCCCAAACAAAAGCCTGCTGCAGTAGCAGATGAGTGATTATGTACTGATTTGTAGTATAATTACTTATGAGAGACTTAACGGTTTATGTTGCTGTCTTGGTATCAATCAACTGTTTTACATAGCCTCCTATCTTTTTGCCCATTTTAACAAATATAAATCCTTTCCATCCTCCTTAACTACAAGTCCTAAACTTTTTACTATACATTAAATCATCAGATAAGTAGAGTGAATGTTGGTATTTAGAAAAGAAATCAGTGGGAGTTACTGTACTTTTGACAGCAAAGAGGAGCATAAGAATGAATATTTAACAGGGTGTCCACTTAGGATACTCTAAACATCGTTACTGGCACTTGCCCAGCTAAAAAAAAAAAAAACAAAAAACAAAACAAAACAGAAGGGGGAGGAAACTGCATACTGCTTATTTTAATTAAGTGAAATTATGTGGTTCAATAAAGCATGACAGCCTGCATAATGAAAGAAGAGACCCATGTTTATGAGAAAATTATTGGTGACAAAAATGTTGGCAGCGTGCATGTTTTACTGAGACAGTCAAAAGCCATTTTATTATCTTTTCATTCATAATTTCCTGCAACATGCTTCAGTGTGTAAACTGATAACAAGACTGTGTGGTGGGGGAACCTTTTACTATTTTTTATAAAAATGAACAAGACCATTTTTCTTCTTCACTTCAGAACTAAATGTTGTTGACCCTTTCATGGACTGATGTAGAACAAGTAAGAAGTAAGCAAAAAGAGACAAAAGAATACTTATCTTGAAAGGTGTTTTTTTTCTGTGAGCTGGAAGAGTACATGTAGGTTTTGTGAGGGAGAGGGATTGTAAATGTAAGAAATAAAGGCTAGAGTCTGGCACAATAAACTGCAATTTTTTGCACTACATAGAAAATAGCTGTCTGACTATAATTTAGAATAGAACTGGAATATGTATTTTGCTTCCTGTCTTTCACCAAAACGTGAAATTTCACACAAGTCTAGAAAAGTTCTTACATGGAAAATAGACATTATCTTGCCAAAATTAATATTTAATTTCTTAGAAATGTAATGTTAGAACTTCCCTAAGATTTAGGGAAGCAGCAGTACAGGAAAGAAAGTAAAAGCTAGCACATGAAATATGTCATGCTATGTCCATTTTAAAATAGGAAATAAATAAAAGTATTTTGAAAACTTTACTTAGGGAGGGGGGGGGAGAAGAAAGAATAACTTTTTCAACCCAAATTAATAATTTCATTAAAGGAATTTGTTTGGATAAAAAGCCCTATCACTTAGGCAAAAAAAAATATTCTGGACAAAACTGGCTTTTTTATCTTTATATTTGACATTAGGGTGTAATCAGCTTTCTTCTGATACCGTACAGAATTGAAACTCCTTTCCCCAGTGAGCATCCAGAAAAGCTGATCTCATTGATCAGATTTTCATGTTGAACATCCATGTCTGTCCTCATCTTCTTTGGACTTAAGCCCTTTTTTGTATCTCCAGTAGGGCCTTCAGGCTCTTAAGAGGTTGTTAAAAAAAAAGGTTGTGCCTCTGGACAGTCTTCTCTTCTCTAAATTTTATATACAACATTTAAAGCAAAACAATACTGCAAGTCCTGACCTAAGTTGAGTAGCTAAATATGCTCTATCATCACTAATTTTAATCTTATATTTAGCTACCATAAATAGTGAGCATTTGCCAAAGAGAGTGGCTAGCATAGCTAATTGACTCAAGATTTAAAATAACAATAATTGTTGTGTACTTCTTGTGATTAATTATCCCCATTTCCTCTGAAAGCCTGAGCATTAATTCCCATTGACTGTAATGTTAATTACTGGCAGGGGCAGAGATGTTTAAATGCTTGCTCATGCTGCAAAGTGATAACTTCAGCAGATGATTCTGTGCTTTAAAGAAATAAGAGCTTAACCTGTCTTCCCTTCCCTTCCCTTCCCTCTCCTTTTAAGAAAACACCAACAAAGTAAAAAATAAGAATACAAAGTGCTCCTTTTGATACAAGTGAGAAAAGTGTTGAAGACGTTTTCAAATACTTAGCAGGTCTTTTTGGGGGTGGTAGAATAGGGCATGATTAAGGAAAAATAATTGCAGTACAGATTATTTCATCTTAACTTGCTACTCTATTACATTCCTCATATCCCATCATAGACATTTGTTTCTCATCCTGACCTCAGCACAGACCAGAGTGGCAGAAAGGATCTTACAGTTTCAGCGAGGCTGCTGTTGCTGAATATCTTGCTGGCTCCCAGAGGGAGAGGTGTTCATTTGAGATTTTAGAGAACAAGAGCCTTTTCATAACCTCAATTACCACAAGGTCAATCTGCAACTGAGCGTTCGAGTGGTACTTAGATTGCCTGGTAAGCAGCTGTGGCCCAAGAGCTACATTGAAACCAAGTTAACTGTCATCAATGTCTATCTGTTAATGACAGAGGAGAAAGGGAATCTTTCTGATAATTGGCTTTTTGAGGGACCAGAGAAGGGATTTGATTCTTGAACAACTAAAACCTTGTCAAGATTAAACTTTCATTTGTAATTCATAAGAAATGTCTTTGTTTTCCCTCCATCATTCAGCCATATAAACATACATATGCATGTACATATTGGTATGTGTATGTATACATATGCATACATATGCATAACTACATACACCATATACAGAGTATTTTTCTCAAGGCAGCAACTTCTATAGATTTCAGATTTAAAAAAAAAAATAAATGTATGTGTTCTGCTATAAATAAATATATATTACCTTTTTTTGTGATAAATATATTTATGCTCTGCCATGAGATTCATGCATAAGAATTGAAAATTACTGTGAAGCTGATGACAATCCGTCAATTGACCGAAGATCCTTCAATCCCTTCGACTTTTATTCTTTCAGTATGGTCTAACTGTAGGTCAAAATACAGTAGAAATAAAACAGAATTACAGTGTGATGAATAAAGCAATTTAACTAGATTAAAAACTAATGTTCAGCAAGGCAATACCTAAATTGGAATGTTCTAAATCAAACCCCCAAAATGAAACCAAATGGTCTAACTTAATGTCTATTACATATCATGGTAAGGCACTAAATGTGTTGTAGTCACTGCAATTTGAATGTTTGAGATATATTAGAAACATATACATTTTATGCATTATGTCAACTGTCTTTGATCCTCCTTTGGAACTCTAAGTTCTTGCTGACAGTTACTTAAGGCTGACAGCTTTCTGGAAAAAGCAGCAATTATTGCACACAGAGGATTGTACACCATTGGGTTTTCTGTTTCGGGTTTGGTGATTTTTTTTTTCCCTACAAAGCAGCTTTCCAGTACTTCTTCCAAAAATCTATCTAGAAGATATATTGATGAAGTCCTTGCTTTAGTCCAGGAATGAATAAGCAAAAAGGTGAGCTTTGTAACTTTTGCAGCATTTATTTTGTTAGATTCTAACTTTTACTGAAACAACGCATTGAACTGAGGCTTATTTTATCTAACTTTAGGCATTCATGGAGTGGAAATCTGCACCTGAGCCAGTTATCTAGAGTTCTTTTGCAGTCAGCAGAGAAAAATAGGCACGGCTACAAGATGATTCATTTAATCCTAAAGCCAGCATCCAAACCAGGCCATATTAACCACATTCCAGTACTTAAGTGAGATGAATCCCAGCTCTACTGACTTGAACAGCAATTTTGCAGTATAATGTGACTCAGAGCTCACATAGTCATGAACTCAGTGAGAGGTGAGCCTAGCTCATGTCTGTGAAAGAAGGAATGTGAATTTTATACTATGGAAGATGAAATCAGCTGTGCTTTTAGCTTCCTGCAGTCAAATAAATACCGCATACTGACATAGAAACTAGTGATGCTCCAGAAAACAGTTAAAGATTTAATGAAACTAATACAGAACTACAGCAATCACAACTGCAGATATCATCTCCATGTTACCTTCAGAATTTTCTAGATACTTTCTGTATCCATGTCTGTAAGAGCTTCCCTCATTTCAGAAACTCAGTGACTATCTCCTGCCTGCCCATACAGTAGATCCAACTCTCTTGCAAAGCCCAGTGTGACCTAGGACTTGTACTTGTAGGTTTTGCCATCTCACAAAATATGTGGATGGCAACTATTTTAGACCATGTGTGTGGGCGGAGCATCATATTTCCCACCCCCCTCAGGAGGTCAGAACGTTTTTGCATACTGATTTCAGCACTTCAGCTGGAAGAAAAAGTTTTCTTCCTATTCTCTTGTCTTCCATCCGGCTCCTGTATTGGTTTTCTGACTGACCAAATCTATCTTTATCCAAAATATAGGAGGAATAGAAGTCATTCTACCCTCAGACCTTTCAAACATTTGGTTTGATAAAACAATTCTGTGGGAAATTTGAACAGTTTCAGGAAAGCAGTTGATCCTGGTCATCGACTTCTGAATCAAATAGACTTGTATAAAATAAAAGTGCAATTCATTTTTTGATAGAAAAACCTCTATCTTTTTTTTGAAAGAATGGGCACAATGTTTGTTCACAGAAAAGAATTCTCAGTTTTTCAACTCAGATAAACTGAGGTAAACACCAAGCGAAATACTTATATACAAGCAAAAGCAGTTTAAGAGATAAGAATTTACATCTACTGCGCTAAACTCATCTGTTTCAGGGAGCCATCTCTGGTAAATTATTTAGACTAGTTCGCATCCACTGTGCTAGCTCCCTGTAGGAAGCATTAGCTATGCCTATGCCATATCATCCTTGTATTTGCCCCCTTTCTGGTCCATATGTGTGGCATTCAAATAATTTTATGATCATAACTAGTCTTTTTGTGTGTTCATTCTTTTCAGTTCAAACTGTCTGAAATAGTTTGAAGGATGTATTGAAGCTAGGCAGAGAGATATTTGTACACCATAAAACACTGGTTATGTGTGGCATATACTGAAGTATGGCAGGAGAGAATCTCTGGATTAGATGGGAGGTCAAAGCTTTCTGGGGCAGTGCTGGAAATTGTCTGGGAAAGCACAGTGCTGGAAATGGTTGAAAAAAATCTCATACACCTTGAAATATGGAGACACACACTCTGTGGCATTATTTGTGCCCAAAATATTCAAGTCCTTTCAGATCCCTGATTTTGATTTGTTTATTTGCTTTATACTTTCAATCTCATTTTCACAGTTTATGGGCATCAGCAAAACTTCTTGAGTGAATTATTGGCCAATGAGTGCATTTCAGTCACTTCTCATTGAAGCTGATACGTTTTCCAGCTTATTATTTTTACAGTTTTAATATTTCTGGTTATTTCCTCAGATAGGAACATTGAAAAATAAAGATTCCTTTTAGTTATTTTTCTTGAGAGCTGCTTTAAGATAATTTTATGTTGAAATGAGGCCAGTAGAAATTCAGGAATAATTTTACTCAGGCTTTCAGTTTCACTCAAAGCTGCTCAGTTTTACTAAAAGAGAATGGAGAAGAGAGGATATTTGGCTAAAAAATTTTGTCCCAGAAGGCAAATTACACAGAAGATGATTATTGCACTGGCACCTTGACTACAAATTCGATAAAGTGCTTAGCACAGCCCATCTCTGTGCTGAGTATACTAAAAACAAGTGGAAACCCTGGGCGCTGAAGAATATGCTGAAGGACACCTGATACTGTTCATTGTCATTTATCTTCTTTAGTGTCGAAACTTTGTAAAACCTGGCATAACATACAAAAAAAGAAAAGCCAGATAGGGAACTGATAATTGTCAAGGTCAAAAGGAGTCTTATACTTCTTTAAAGCTGTCAGCAAAAATAGCATTCACAAGTTCACTTCTTTTTCTTTGGCTTTTTTTTTTTTTAGCTTTATATTTTGACACTTTAAAAGCCCATGTCTAGGTTTTCAAGCAAGTTCTTTCCCCACTGGATTTAGAGCTTTAGCTATCAGTATTGAAGGACAATTATATGTATAGATGGCCAGCTGGATCAGTTTACTCAAGTTGTGAGTGACTCTTCTCCCGGGTTTCAAAAAGTAGTAGGTCCTTGATATCTGCCTTTTTTTTTTTTTTTTTTTTTTTGGTAAGAGCACTGGTGACTTCTGCAATGTGTTCTAGTTGATGTAGTTAATGTAAGAAACTGTTTTAATTGACAGGTCACTTGGTCACAAATGTNAAGCACATGCTGAGACCTGAAAAATGTCATAAAGATCCCATGGTCTGCAATAAATTTTTGTTCTCTAGTATGAGTGACATCTCCTATCTTCATTCTAGCAATTATCCCTGTTAACTGTAAAACAAATACATTGGAAAAAAAGTCTTCACAGTGTGTTATGAACTNATGACTTGTAGTCATGGTCAAACATTGATTTTTTTCAGTTACTCCTGCATTTGTGACATATTTTTTTCTCCTTTTGACACATGCTTCTGTTTAGTTGTTGATGGTGGCTGAACATGTTGAGTTTGACATTTTCATAAATCTAAAGAAAATGTAGTTCTTCTGCTCGTAATTTGTAGTCTCCATCTTTTTACCCCAGATACAAACTGTTCATTTTGTACAGTAATAGTCAAGCATTTTTTGGTCTGTAATCAAGAAATGCAAATCTATTCTTTAATTCTCAAAAATGTATTCCCTTCTAGCAAGTACAATAACCAGAAGTTTATAGAGCTGTAACCAATTGCTGGCAGACATAAGGTTTTCCAGTGTCCTGTGGCAGCTGTGCTGAACCAGCTTGTCTAGCGCTTATGAGGACAAAACACAATAGCAGAGTATCCACTCTGTCAAGCCAAGCTGTGATAGAGTCTGTTTGCACCCACTCCTGTATTTACGCTTTAACTTGCTGTTTTGATTCTTTCTAATTATTCTTTGCAAATTGAATTAGATTTGAAAAGACAAAATGTCCCATGTGAACTTACTGCATATTTTATGCTACATACTGTTGCATATTCCAGTGTTTCAGAGACATTCATCCAAATTTCCCCAGTGAGAAGAGGAAATGAAACAAAATTTCTAGTATCTGAATGACAGTTTTGCTCTTATTACCTTCTTAGGAGGAGGTGGCACCACAGCTGGCAGCTGTTTCTTGTACGTGGTGTGGTTTAGTAGGCTTGTTCTGGGAACATCTACTAGATCGAGTACATGGATGAAACAGGAAGATAAATATTTAGTTTGTAGTTCCATAGGGACCTTTAGCTTAAAGTAATCTATCAAGTTTTTAAGCACTGTCAATACTCCTTAGGATGTCAGGAAATGCACTTTTTGGATGCTTGGGAAATTTTAATATTGAGGACCTTTGTGCACATAATGAATAGCAACCAAGTACATATCCTGATCATCTCAATTTTGCACTGTTGCACAATTAGCTATCTCTGATATATAATAAATAAACTCATTGTATCCTCTGGGTCACAGCTCCTTGCCCATAAGCTAGGCATAGTAACAACACTATTTATGGAATATTGGGATAACATAATTGTGGAGGAGAGGAAAAAGCAATCATACTGCTAAATTAATATTTCTAATAGAAAACCAGAGTTGTAAAGGATGTTGAATATTGCAATTTAAATCATAAGATAGGAATTATGATGTTCAAACTTTATTATATTAGCTATTTTTGAGCAATTTACAAGCATTTTGACCACATCTTTACAACAAACTCGTTCTGATATAATATATATGATTTTTCTTTTTTAAAAATTTAAATTTTTAAAACAATATATTTTTTTTTTTTGGTACTGTTTATTCCACTTGGCTAACAGACATAAGCTATGCAAGTAAATTCAACTGTTGCTATCTGGGGAATGACATCTAAACTCAGAGAAAGTAACATCATAATTTAAATAGTAAATGGATTTTTTAGTTGCCTAGTACTGAGTCCATTCCACCTGGTTAAGGTACAAGAGCCAAAGTGTGTTTTGTTTACTTTCATGAGGTAGCATAGTGCCAATTTGTTCATAATTGCACAGTCCCAGAGCTGTCTTGTAAATGTATATGTGCCCCTTGGTGATTTTTGCATTTTTTTTTTCTTTACCCCATTTGTTTAACTTTAATCACAATTTTTCCTCCAGGAATTGTCACTTTTCCAGTAGATAGTCAGCACTACGGCTTTACTTTGCCTGTGTTCTGGAAACTGGTTGAAGTTTTATGGTACGCAAGCAAGTTAGCTGCTAGCTAACTCTTGACTTCTGGAGCAATTTTAATGTAGCCATCTTAGAAGTTTTTCAAATAATATAAAAAACCAAACACACACACACATACAAAACTTTATATATATATATATATACATTTATGAAGAGCTGACCTTGGAAACTAAGTAACTAGATAATAATAAGAACTACAAAAAACATGATCAAAAAAAGTTGTAATGAGAGTGCACTAATGAACAACCAGGTCAAAATACTGTGCAGCAGTTTGGTAGAACTCAAAGCCATTTTTCCATCCTTGAACTCTCCCTAAATAATTTCCTTCAGCAAGTATAAAAGGAAAAAAAAAAACAATATTCCTCTCTTCTATGTAGGTAACTTCTTATCTCAGGGACAAAATTAAAGATTTAAAATTTAATTTACCTAATATGGTATGTTTGTGGTTTTTTTACACGTATCTGTGAGATAAAGATTATGATGATGATGATTATTATTATCATTATTATTTTATAGCCCCACTGTCAGAAGACAAAATAGAAGTAATCCTGATATCCAAACACACTTACCAGTCTCTAGGAAACAGAAAATTAAATACATTTCATAGTAACATTCAATGTAGCAAAAAGAAGGGAATTTTCTTTACTCTATCTTATTTCTCCAATATAGTTCACTTTATGAAAGAAATAATAAGGAAGTTCAAAATTCAAAATTTTCAGAATTTATAGCTGCTGAATAGATTATCTTCATGCTTGATACTATATTTATTCTACGAAAACATGAAATACTGTATTGATACAAATCAAAGTAGTCACATTAGACCTCAATGTTGCACCTGTGCAAACAATCATACAGTGCTCAAGGTGATGATCTTGTTTCCTTGTTCCTTGACCTTATTTCTTTGTTTCTTCCCTTGTTTCCTTGACTTTGCTTCATCTGTGTTTCTTGTTATGAATTTCCTTTAAAACTTCCTTTCCTTTTTTGTTTTTTTTTTNAGGGCCTCATCTGCTTGGTCTTCCTGATCAGCTTGCCTCTAGCAGGCCCTTACTGTAAAGTCACCTGTCCCCCTTTAATCATAGAACGGTTAGAGTTGGAAGGGACCTTAAAGACCACAGAGTTCCAACCCCCCTCACACCTCCCACTACACCAGCTTTCTGAAAGTCCTGGTTTAAAATACTTCCAGAGATGAGTCATCCACAACCTCTTTGGGAAATCTGTTCCAGTGCCTCACCACCCTCACAGGAAAGAAGTTTTTCCTAATATCCAATCTAAATCTCCCCTCTTCCAGTTTAAAACCATTACGTCTTGTCCTACCACTACGCTTCCTAGCAAAGAGTCCCTCTCCTGCTCTTCTGTAGGCTCCCTTTAAATACTGGAAGGCTACAATAAGGTCTCCCCAGAGCCTTTTCTTCTGCAGGCTGAACAGCCCCAGCTCCCTCAGCCTGCCCTCATAGGAGAGGTGCTCCATCCCTCTGATCATCTTTGTGGCCCTCTGCTGGACCTGTTCAAACAGTTCTATGTCCTTTGTATGTTGAGGTCTCCAGATCTGGACAGAGTACTCCAGAGTGGGTCTCACGAGGGCAGAGTAGAGGAGGAGAATCAGCTCTCATGATCTGCTGGTCACACTTCTTTTGATGCAGCCCAGGATACCTTTGGTTTTCTGGTCTGCCAGTGAGCACTGCCAGCTCATGCTGAACTTCTCATCCATGAGCAGTCCCAAGCCCTTCTCCTCAGGGCTGCTCTCCAGCCATTCTCTGCCCAACCTGTATTTGTGCCTGGGATTGCCACGTCCCTGGTGCAGGACTCTTCACTTGGCTTGGTTGAACTTCATGTAATTTGTATTAGCCCACCTCTTTAATCTGTCCAGGTCCCTCTGGATGGCACCCCTTCCCTCCAGCATGTTGACCTCACACCACTGAGCTTGGTGTCGTCGGCAAACTTGCTGAGGATGCATTCTGTCCCATGGTCCATGTCTCTATCCCACTGTCCATGTTTTGTTTTTCTCTGCCATGCTCATAAGGCAGGTGTTGTTCACATTGTTTCTTTATTTTGCAATACTCAGTTAAAATGATCATAAAACAGAGTGAACTGTAAAATATGTAACTACCCACAGATGGTGGTATGACTGTCATCTCTAGGAACATTTTCACCACATGCAGATTAGGAAAACTCTTTGTCCACAGTAGCATCACTATTGTTTTATTTTGTTGGACTCAGAGGAGCAAAAGTTAAAGTATCTGTGTAGAAACTGGATAATTTGTTGTTCTTAAGTCCTTGGGTAAGGTTCCTCACTGAACAGAGCTGCAACAACTTGTCTCATATATGCTAATGACTCTGTAGCAACTATTTTATTGCCTAGAAAAGTGAACAATGAGGCCTCTGGGAAGCAACTCAACCTGGCTTTAGCTCTGTTAAGAGCTGAGAATAGCTTAACAGTGTAATCATAATTTGCATGATTTCTCTTCTGTAACTTCTAATATATGAAATTCTCCTATGAAAAAGCTAGTGAAATTAGATATCTAATTTCCTTCAAGTTTTAGAAGCAATCCATTTTATATAGAATGTGTTGTACTATATGTTGTAACTATTGTAAAAATTCTAGATTTCAATCAGGAATGGGATTTTAAAGGAATCTAGAGTGGCTGAGATCTCATGTGACAATTTGAATTAATAGTACAGTCCTATTCATTCCTTGAATACATACAATTTGTGGTTTCACTGCTAGATCAATTCTAATTCATCGCTCTGATTCATTTGGTTACCGTTATGAAAAAAGCTGGTTACTTCGGCAGCCTCATGAACAAGATACCATAATACAATAAAATTCCACCATCTTTAAGGTGTCAAGAGTAGTACTAAACATTGCAGGGAGATAAATATTATATAGGGATAGGTGAAATGTTAAGGACAAAGTTTTACTAATCATGTACAATGAGTGAATTACCTCTCCTATTAATTGGACATATTTCTGGTGTAGTAAATTAATATAAATGGGTAAGTAAGCAGCTGTGAGGAGGTCCCAAATTAGTATGAAAGACATCAACTACTTATGCAACTATACTTTTCCTGTTAAGCTAACAACCAGCTAGAACATATGACCACATTTTAGATTCATTTATAGAGGTGTAAATCTCAGATAACACTTGTAAATCTAGAGTAATTTCAGTGAGCACAATGAAGTTACTCACAGTTTACATTAGTGTAATTGGAACTGGAATACGGTCTATGTTGTAATAAGGCACCAAGTATTTGGCAAAATTCACTTTCCTGAGGAAAACCTCTTAAGTTTACCACTGAAATTTACTTCAGAGGCCAAATAAGAGTAGAGCTGCCTGCCTAATCCCAGGATGGACTAAGTAAATTTATACTTCGTTCTTTTCACAGAGCTGTTCATTGTTAATAGCAAATTCACTTGTGTATGCTTCTAGGAGACTGACTAATTCATAGACCATTTAAAACAGAACCACTGCTGATAGCTGTAATTAGTTTCATAGCAACTCTTCCTCCTGCTGCTGCAAGACTGAGGCTGCTAGTCCAACTTCTATAACAGGCTTGTACCAATTAGTACCTCTTGAGCCCAGTCCAATTGTAATGGAAGGATAATAGTTGAGGAACTGAGTTTACTTTTTTATGCAATCTTGGAGGTATTCCACTTGTAATTTGTTTGCAAAGTTCAGCTTTCGGAAAAATAGTTGTATCTTGGTTTGATCCATCTAAATTGGGCTGGAAATACACTTTCAGTTTTGTAACACTAAGATCCTGGGAATGCACTCAATGACATAATAATGTTCAAGATGTCTTGTATGGGAGATTAATTTGGAAACGTATCAAATCCAGTGTTCTGCTTTGTTATTTTTAACTTTCAAAGGATTTATTCTTTAACAGAAGAAAAATCTATGAGATCTTAATACTTAGGTGTTCACAAGATTAGAAATCTAATCAATGGTTCTTTTCCTCTTTCCGCATGCCTAGCATAGCAGTAACTTTATTGTCAGTTAGGGAAAGGCAAAATAAAGTATTCACATGTATTCCTCAAGCAGAAACTCTCTTTTTCTTCAAGACTAGGAAAGAATTTTATTGTGGTGACTCTGAATTAATTTCTTTTCACTCACTGAATTCTACATGGCTCTTTCAAGCATTTTCTATATCTTTTTTTGCACCTATCTGTAGTTTAGTGTTCAGATACACTTAACATTGTCTCTATCTCTTACAACCTTGATTTTCAGCATTTCTCCAAGTGAAAACTAGGAAATGAAATTTATAGACTAAAAGAATAGACTAGAGCTTCTAGGTTACATCTCTGACTTCATCTGCAAGATCTTTTCATACCACTTGCAATATAAAATCCAGCCCATATGAATTTCAACTGTCTTAAAGAACCTAGTGAACAAGTACTTCTAAAGTAAGCTTCTGCATTTTGTATAATCAAAAAATCTTGCATCTAATCCATACAGTCTGTGAGAGACAGGTGCTTTGAAGGTTTTTAGAGGGAGCTTATTCACTTGTAAGGTGACAGTTCATGAACTATAAATAAGGCCATGCAATCAAATTAGATTATTTGGCAGTAGTCCTCCAAGAACCACATGGGGAGTCTCAACAGTCCCTTCCAACCTAGATAATCCTATGATTTTATGATTCTATGTGTAGGACGGGCACAGGGTCTTCAGAAAGGCTGTTTTGCTCTGCAAAACTCTGCTCCTAGTAAGTTGCATTTTTTGCTACTATAAACATACTGCAGCTATCTCCACCTCTGGTTTTGAGTGTATCTAAGAAGTATATTTGAAGTTGCTTTGGAAAAAAATAAAACAAATGAAGCAAAGTATGCTTGTCTAAGCCACTGCATATCAAACTAAGTGTGTCTAAGTCAAGGCTGAGAAGAAAGATTTTGGTGAGAGAATGCTTGCGGTGAAATGCAGGTCAGCCTACTGTCATCCTCACGAGACTTTCTTGTCATCAGTAAGTCAAAAGAATAAAGTTAGCATGATTTCACTCAATTATGACATATGGGGGCTTTTGTTTGTTTTGTTTTGTAAAATTACTTTTTTACCTGATATATGTCTTATGTCTTAGGAGATATAAAACTGCATTATGAGAAGATCCATGCACATTACGTTGGATATGCACCAAGGTAAGTCTAGTGAAAAGCATTTGAAAAGTCCTTTGTGAATCCAGTTCATAACTGAGCACATCACTATGTACTCCTTGGTTAAAAAAGGTAACAGTTGTCCCATTGAACATACTGATTACACAAACCATCTCCCCTTCCTCTACTTTCTACCCACCAAAAAAAAAGGCAGTAAACCAACCCCCTTTAATGTATTAAAACCTGGAATCCTAAAACTGTCATTACAAAAAAGTGGTATATTTCCTGAATCCCAGGCAGCTGACATTGGGGTCACCCTCTTTAATCATGGAAAGAGTGGGGAGTGGCTCCCACCTGGAGAGAGAAAGGAAATAGCATTCCTGTCATCCCAGATTGTTTAAGCATGCTGCTGATACAGCAATACTATTGACAAGCAGCAGCTGTGGAGAGGTCGCTTGTTATTCCTGTATCTCCACTTGCAAAGAATTCCTCAAAGACAGTGCTGTGATTTTCTGGAACCAAAAATATGATAAAAATGGACTGATCTTGCTTAACATATGAAAGAACTGTCCTTTATATAGCAGGCATCTTCTTTTTAAAATATGTAAATTTTTATGTTTCCTCTCTACAGATAAAAAAGAATAAGAACTGTTTCATATAGAAAGATATTTTTTTTTATGTCAGCTTCCTGAAAGCACTTTAGGAAAAACAAACAACAACCACCCTTGTACTTGCAAAAGCCATGCATGTGCCTGTAACCTGCACAGAGAAATGTGGTTACCACAAAAAATTGTTCTCTTAACAATAGGAAAAGGTGGAAAAAAAGATTAAAAGGTACAACTATATGGAATGCATGCTATGAGGGAGCTGATGAGGGACAGTACACAGCCTGTTTTGTAAGCTCAGATACAGACGTATTGTATTCAATCAGTGAAATTAAGTACTTGCCAAAGTGATGAAAAGGGTACAAGAGTCTGAAGAAAGAAGAATGAAAGAGAAGGAAAAAATATTAGCTGAAATCTCTGAGAACAGTATCAAATGTGATAGAAGGTAAAGCAGGCACTATTGTGGCTTATTGTCAGGGGAACTGCTTTGGTTTTGTTTTATTACATTTTTCCCTTTATTCTGTGCTTTTCTTTCAAGGGCAGAAAAAGAGAAGGGGGGGGAAAATTACAAACTCATGATAGTTTGAGGGATTCTATGTCTTTTGTTAATGAACTTTATGTTATTGCTTAACTTTATTCTAACTCTTGGCCAGCTCTTCGGTATACTACTCATCCAGAAATTTAATCAGATAGCCCTTTCACCAAGTTCTGCAAGTTTGCAAAGTTTTTGCTTATACTATTAGGTCAGTGTTAAAAGATGCAAGAAATAAGTTAAGCTCAGGGAGATAGACTCCAGGAATGTTTAGCTGCTAAAAATAAGATTCCATGCTCCATGTATGTACAGATAATAGCTTTTCAAAAATGCTATCGAAATTGGGTTGATTCCTACAACCCTGTGCCTTTTATTATTCCAAAAATACAAAATAAAGGAAAAACATTTTAAGCCATAATTTTAAATGATTAAATAAAGTTTCTCCAGCCAACCTGGTTTTGTTTTAGTGTTCTTGTTTTTTCTACACAAACGGAAAATATTAGATCAAAGCTAGCCTGAAAATCTCTCATAGGATATTTAGACGAGGCTTTCTTCTGAAGCTTTCTATTAAGAAAGTGAGAGGAGACTGAGGAGAATAGGTTGGGAAGAGATAAAAGGGAACAGCAAGTAAAAAAGTTTTCTTAAATAAAAATAGAGTCACAAGATCCCTCCATTAAAAAAATAAAATCTCATGTTGCAGGTTGTCAGCATAGAACACTGGACATATAAAGTTATAGATGTACGAAGTTACATGTAACTAATAACAATATTAAAACAAGAAACTGTCAGACAAACTTAATTACAAATCATGTGTAGGATGAAAAATCTGTTAGAAATATAAAAAGGGGGACAGTAATGGCTTTTCTGTGAAAATGAGAATATTTCTATATAGTAAGAGCAGCTGATGGTTTGTTTATGATAGCACTATAAATATATGTGCTTTTTACATAGTCACTTTCTCATTTGCTTCCACTGAGCTACTGACTTATTTTTTTTTAAGGTTGTCTATATGAGTTGTTTTTTCTTAAAGAAACAAAACCAAGCTGGTGAACAGATAGCCTTCTTCTGACTGCAACATCTTGAGTGGGGGTGGGAAGAAACCCCAACCTCCTCTGTGCACAGTCAGCATGAGTTCATAAGGACAAATGGTTTTATTTATTCACACACTAGTAAAATCCTCCCTGTGGAGCCAGGTTCTTTAGTAGGGTCTAATTTTTTGTGTTTTATTTTTGTTTCCCACAGATGTTGAAGATGCTAGAATGAGAAGGGCCTTTTCTGGTGGGATTTTTATGCAAGCTTTTCTCTGTAAGCCATAGTATTAAAACATAAAAGACAGCAAGGTGGTTCTGAGGATTTACAGAAAACAAAAAGCGGGTGAAAAAAGGTTTTTTTCTTCCAAAAAGACCAATTAACTGATTGGTTATAATAGTAAATAGTTCCATCAGTGTTTGTACATACACTTTTTCTTCAATTTCTCTCTCCACTTAATCTGGATAAAATCAGCCACCAGCTTGGAGTTGTTTGCATGTTTAGCTCACTTTGGATTTCTCAAATGCAGCTGTCTGCATCTGAGCCTTTCATGATCATCTCTCTCTGCAATAAATGGAGATAAAAAACCAGTGCAAGATATAATAACCCAGAGTCACTTTAGATATCTGTTTTAGGATGGGAGGAATCTTATCCTATGAGTAACATGTTTTTCTACATATTAGGAGTGTAAGTGACTTGCTAAGACATAGATATCTATATAGCAGCTTCTGGTTTTGGTGAGACAAATCATGCCCTTAACATTCACCTTCTGCTCACAAAGAATAAGTTGCCTCAATCTGTAGAGACAATTCAGTCAGATGAAGAGAAAGACAGCAAAATAGAAAGACTGTACTAGACCCATTCAAAGGAAAGCAATACGTATCAAAGTAGAGATGGTCACAGAGACACCTCTCTGAATTATGAAATATAACAACTATCTAAAATAAAAACAAACAATCAAAGCAGTCTTCACAGGAGACACATAGGCAGTACAAAAAAAAAAGTAACTTGAAATAACAATAGATAATAAAAGGCAAATGAGTTTTCAAGAACTGTAAAAACTGCAAATCTATGATCCCATCTTTTTCAATGCACTAAAATAATAATAAAAAAAAAAGACAAAAAGAAAGAAGAGAAAACAATAAAAATAAAGGAAAAAGGTGTGTGTGTGTAAGAATAAAAATATCAAATTACATAAATCCTGTAGGTTTGTGTGACATTTCTGACCTCCTAGTGGGAGGTGTCCCTGCCTATGGCAGGGGGTTGGAACTCTATGATCTTTAAGGTTCCTTTCAACTCTAACCATTCTATGATTCTATGTATCCCAGGGTCCTGAAGAAATTGGCTGATGTAGTTTCCCAACCAGTTTCCACCATATTCAAAAAGTCATGGGAGTCAGTTGAAGTCCCCACTGACTGGAGAAAAGGGAAACGTCACACATTTTATAAAAAGGGGGACCCTGGGAACTACTGACCTGTCAGATTCACCTCAGTGCTTGGGAAGATCTGGAAGTTATGTAGAAAAGTATGGAAGACAGGGAGACAACTGATATAGCTTCACCCTGACTGATTCTGACACTTCATGCCTGACTAATCTAATGGCCTTCTCTGGAGTAGTCACCTAATCAGCAGCAAACAGAGGACCTACAAATGTCTTCTTGCTGGAGTTCTGTAAGGGATATGAGAGACTGGAAAGAGAAAATTGGAGAGATGGTTTGATGGATGAACTATTAGATGAATGAGGAATTGGTTAGATGGTCATGTCCAAAGAGTTATGGTTAATGGGTCAATGTCAAAATGGAAACCAGTGATGAGTTTCGTCTCTTAAGGTTCTGCACTGGGACAAATACTATTTAATATCTCCATCAATGTCATAGACAATGGGACTAAGTACACCCTCTGCAAATTTGTGGATGACATCAAGCTGCATGGTGTAGTCGATTCACTAGAAGGAAGACATACCATCAAGAGGAAATTGTAACATGATTCAGGAGTGGGCCCATGGGAACCTCATGAATTTCAATATGGTGAGTGTAAGGTTCTGCATCTGAGTCAGGGAAATATCCAATATTAATACAGACTTGAGGATGAATAGATTGAGGGCATCGCTGTGGAGAAGTATTTGGGAATAGTAGTGAACAATAAGTTGCACATGGGTCAACAATGTGTAGTTGCAGCCCAGAAAGCCAACCATATCCTGGGCTGAGTGAAAGGAAGTGTGGCCAGCAGATTGAGACAGGTGATTCTGCCCTTCTACTCTGCTCTTGTGAGATTCCACTTGGAATACTGCATCCACTTCTGGAGCCCCCAACACAAGAAGGACATAGTCCTTTTGGAGCATGTCCAGAGGAGGCCCATGAATATGATGAGAGGGTTAGAGCACCTCTCATATGAAGACAGGCTGAGAAAGTCAGAGCTGTTCAGCCTGGAGAAGAGAAGGCTCTGTGAGACTTTATAATGCCTTTCCAGTGTCTGAAGGGCACTTACAAGAAACCTGGAGCAGAACTTTTTAAAAGGGCTTATAATGATAAAACAAGTGGTAGTGTTTTTAAATTGGAAGAGAGGAGATTTAGATTAGATACCAGAAAGAAATTCTTTCCTGTGAGGGTGATGAGGCACTGGAACAGGTTGCCCAGAGAAGCTGTGGATGCCCCATCCCTGGGAGTGTTTATGGTCAGGCTGGATGGGGCTTTGAGCAACCCGCTCCAGGGGGAGGTGACCCAGCCCATGGCAGAGGAGTTGGACTACATGGTCTTGAAAAGTCCTTTCCAACCCAAAGCATTTGAGAGTAACTGTTGGAGTGAAACTTTCAGTTGCAAAGGCAAGTACTCCTTAGTTCTTATTCATATAATTATTTTCCTGGAAATTCTCTAAATTACTGCAAACAAAAATCTTGGATTTTTTTTTCATGGTCAAAAATATAATTCTCAGAAAAGCTTAGAGCTAAGTCAGGCAGCATCATTTAGTCACTTCTTATTATGATATTGGTTTCTGAATCACTTCAGGTTTATTTCCTCTTCAAGTTATCACTTAAATAATTATATTTAATTTCGTAAGTATTTAGAGTGTCTTTGAGATTCATACAGTATATAAGCTATTATAACAATGTGATTACCTACAGGCATAGGAATACGAATAAAAGCAAAGGAAAAGAAATACTAAAATATAGATGTATCAGATTTCACTATTTAAGTGCTTTCTCACCAACATCTGAAAACAATGAATTTCTAGTTTGCTTTGCAAACTTTGGTCATTTTGATAGCACAAATAATTTTAAGCACATAAAGATAAGGTTTTCTTGCTTTTGTATAATTATAGAACTGCAAATCAGCTGAAATACACAGACATACATTTAGTTCATTATTTTCAGTTAGGAAAACATCATTATACAAGTAGAGGGGGGGAGGGAGAAAAGGGAATGAAGTGAGGTCGGAAAAAGACAATCCTAACAAGAAAAAAGTAGTAATAGGGAGGACTTGAGCTTTGCACTGGAGAGTGTCAAACAAACTTTGATCCAAATAAGAGCTATGCATCAAAGAAACAGGACTTCAGGCATAGTCAAACCCAGTTGCTACAACAGGAGGAAAAATGGAAAGCTGTCTCAGTTGGAATGAATTGTGGGGAAAAGTCAAGTAACATTAAGAAGGACTTGAAGCTTCACTGACTTTAGAAACATCTAGAAAAACCATTACCACCCATGTCTTTTTCTCATTGTGCTTGTTACCACAGTATATCCTGAGCAACAGAACTCACTCTGCAGAACTAGGACAGTTGGTTGTCACAGCTCAGGGCAGCAGCAATGAAGACAGTTGAGCTAATCAGACACATTTTACAATTGAGTGAGATCAAAGATTTTGCTTGAATAGAAAAGTTCTGAAGCTGGGTTGAAGACTCACAGCTATATCAGTTAGATTCAGATGGCAAAATTTGACTATGATATAAACTTCTTTGAGATTTCGTGGAGTTCTTGGAATTTTCCAATTAGACTCAGTTTCTCAGTTTGGCTTTAACACTATTCAAGTAAACCATTTCTGTTAAACTGTTTCTCTCTTGTTGCTTCATGGTGAGACCATATGTGACTCATTGTTTTGGTTAGTGAATTAAAATTTTTTTAAATACTTCCACTTTAACTATATGAAATTATTTATGTTTGTTTCCTTTATTTAAAAAATAAATATTATTTTTAGAAGAAACTAAACCAATTGATTTTCCTCATTCAGAAGGAAAAACTAAACCAAATAATGTGAAAGCCTAGGTGTGGAAAGACTATGTATTTGCATTAGGATGTGGAATATCTTTATTTAAGAACATTGTATATTTTTCCCTAAGAAATCTTTTCTGATTCACACTGGACATTTTTCTAGGAAAAAAAAAAAATAATCTTGGCTACCAACTTCTAATGTGTTGTGGTTGACGCTCAGTTTTTTTGTTTTTCCTCATGCTCCTTCATGGCATATAAAAATGTAGTCACTCAGCCACAAAACAAAGCAGAAGAAAAAGGTGACCTTGTGGCTAAAGAGAGGTGATGTGACATTTGTGTCCCCAAACGCACCAAAATCCTTAATTATTTTTACAGAGACAGAGACTAACAACAATCCACAATCAACAACAATCAACAGAGGAAATAACTGTCTTTTTCTCGTGAAGTTTATCTATATACTTTCAGATCAGAACAGTCTGATACAAGACACAGAATGCAATCCTAATATGTTGTGTGTGATACTAGGCATCAAAGGGTGTTAACTAGAATATTGCCATGTTTGATGTATGCTCCAGTGGCTACACTATAGTCACTACCACAGGCTATTTTGTGAATCTAATGTTTTTGCTTCATTTTTTTTCAATGTTTTTTTTTTTTTTTTTTTTTTTTT
>VZRU01001722.1:108124-147796 GCA_013398155.1 Pedionomus torquatus
TTTGGCCCTTACTATTCAAATAGAGAATATCTAACATCACATGAAGAATTTACTTTCAGAAATGGCAATTACTGCAACAAAAGGAAATTATCCTGAGAAATTTCTCACTTCCTTTTTCCTTTAGTTTATGAAAACAACCGGTTTTTACTGGCACAACCACCTTAATACACTTGTGTTTACAATACTCTATATGAAAAAAAAAATCAATTTTAAGCTGATGCAAGACTTTTTCCTCTAAAAAGTCAGCATAGCTTGCTTGAATTTTTGTCATTATACTATAATTTAATTTTTTGTTGATACTGTATTCATGCTTCCAAGTGCTCATGTTCTTGCCTAGTTTCAGCACTCATTCATCACCCTTATTAAGGGAGATTTATTTTTTTTTCCCACAAAGCATTTCTACCAATTTAAAGCATTTTTATTAACTGGCAAATGAAGAAATAAAGCAAGAGGAATCCTCTTTAGCTCACATAGGGAACTTTATATGTCAAGGAATCTTACCGGAATTAAAAAATACAGAGTCACTGTTGTCTGCCTATAGTTTATTTTCCCATTCTACCAATCTTGCCACTACTTCCCCCCAATTACTTCCTCTAGAAATACTAGTGGATCTTTTCCTAAATATGCACCATATGCAATTCTTTATCCTAGTATATTTTGAATTAATATAAGATTGTTCTTATTGCCTTTAGCATTTGTTACTTGGTCACTGGTTAAATACTTATATTCATTTGTGAATGTTTCATTACACAGGATAACTCAGGGAACAATTTCTTGAGAAAATATTTGGGAAGAATCAAAACCTCTTTCCTTTTCATCAAATGTCATCACACTGATGTAGCATAATGTAAAAATACTAGCAATCTATCACAAGAACAGTTTACCAACTGACAGTAACAGAAATAGATGCATAGTGTATTTAAAAAAAATATTCAAAGACAGTTGAAATAAGAAAGATAAACAAAATAAATTGGATCCTCCTTTTTTTGATTTTGTTTCTTGAAGAAAGAGCAAAGTTTGACTCATAGCACAATTAGGAAAACAGAAGGAAACTCCACACTCATAATGAGCAAGAAAACTCTGTTCATAATGCACTCAAAGTCCTGATACAGTTTCTTGCATGCAGCTGAATATCACCTCATATTGTCCATAAGTATGTTTTCATATTTAGACTATCTGCTACAGAACCATGAATACACACAATGACATGCTCACATTTTATTTGTGCTGAACAATTAGTTGCTTTAAAGACACTTAGCTCTTTCAAAGCTTATATGCCCATGCTGGTTCATACAATCTGGAGATCTGACATACAATGTCTAATTTGTTTTGAGTACTAGGACATGTAGATTTTTACAATTAAGCCTTAAAAAGTTTGTGAGTAGTAGTACTTATTGTCATGGAATTACATCAAATGCATTGACATAGTGGTCACATGTATAAGTTATTGTTGGTAACCGCAAAATCTCAGTGTGCAGCTTCCATGTCCTAAATGTAAACAGCTCACTGAATTATAGTGTAACTCCTAGGTGCAACCAATCAACTAGAAAATATTCACTATGTGGATGAGTTTAGTTACTGACAGAACTATCAACAATTCAGTCTTGCTCTTCCTAGCTCAGATTTCACAAACTCAGTACGGCTCAGTCTTCATTATTCAGGAATGGATTTGTCTTCTGTGCACTCTGCTAATAATCCTCTGATATATATAAAAAATAATGTGGAGTTAACTTTCAAAAAACCCCAAAAATCTAATCTGTGTTTTAAAAGTATAGTAATTGTTAAAGTGTTAATGTCCAGTCTAATCTTGTATAAACACAATATACATGTATACATTCAGTTACAAGGAGAAGAGGTAATGACCATCATGACGAAAGTAAGAATTTCTTCCTTCTCCCCAGTGAGTGGGGGCATACTTTCTTGGGACTTCAGCCAAAGGAGCATATACTTTCCAACATGATGCAATGTTGTGTCTCCAGCACCCTATGTCCAATATCTAAGGTCAGGGAATCAGAAAGAAACCATATCACTGACGCAGATGATACTGCAACAGAAAAATGGGAGACAAAACAATATTTAGGGAAGAAAACCTGATCATTATGTTTAATTCCCACCTGCAGAAAAAATACTACAGTGTTCAATAAATATTCCTGTTCTATGTTTGGAAAGAAGCAGGTTGATATACTTTTATCTCAGAAGAATGACAAAATGCTTTCCAGTCGATGTTGAATAGAAGAAACAGCATCCAAAAATTGAACATGGTTATTTCTAGTAGGATTTCACAAGACGTCATTCCAGCTGATGATAGTCACCATTCTCCCCATCTCTCTGGAAGTAAATTAAAATGTCACTTTTGATAAAATTTGCTGATGACTCAAGTATTGGCAGCACAGCAAATTGATGAGCAAGACAAAGCTGTGACACAGAATTACTGAAAGCAGTTCATAACTCCAACCTACTCAAATAAAAGATTTTTACACAGCCAAACTTTTAAGTTTCATTTTTTAGGAATAAACAATGACTTCTGGCAAAACAGTAATTCCAAGAGGAATCCAGCATGCACAAAAGCAACCTGAGCTCCAAAGATAAACTTGTGTCAAAAAAGGTCTTCTATGATAGTTATTGTGTACCTAAGGGAAAAAATAAGAAATTATTGCTGAAATAGATGTCAAGATATGTGAGTCAGTATCATAAGCATATTTTAAAAGAGATATTGAAAAGCTTACGAGAATGAAAAAAATTCAAAATTTAACACAAATATTTCAGAGAGGTAGAAAACGTATTTCAGCCAAAGCCTTTAATGAGCTTAATCCATTTCATTTATCAAAAGAAAGATAGAAAGGTGATTTAATTAATGACTGGGTACATATGTCAGCAGAAAATACCACATGAGAGAAACAGAAGAATAACCAAAATTCCACCCTGTGAAACAAAGTTCCAATGTCAAAGATGAATTCTTAATCTTCTGAAATTCTTAGTAAAGGACTGAATAATTTCAAAGGCTTGTAGCTGAATGCAAGCTATTGAACACTTGCAAGACCAAGGACATACAAACAACTGTTGGTGTCCTCCAATTTAGAAACATGCATTCTGAAGTAATCTGAGCCCAAGACAAAACACTTGATGTATGTACTTGTTTCAGATTTGGGCATTTTTTTTGTTCTGTGTCACTGAAATGTATCAAGGGTAGCTGTAGGCATGACACAGATAAGGAAACACTCAGCCCCACTGAGATGCTACTGTTTCTATACGTAGAGCTGAAGGCAGTGAATAAACTGTTGGGAAAACTTAGGATCTCTAAGAACCTAAACTGTAAGCAGTGAGGTTTTGAGCCACATAACTCAACACAAACAAATTCAATATAAGTTCTTGCCTCATGTCCTTTTAGGCACATCAAATCTCTGTTTTTATTGGAAAAAGGCTCTACTGGATGATCTGTAGATTTAAGGCAGGTTTGGAGGAAGAATCCTGATTGCACTGATAACGAGAAATTTTTCCCAAACTACTTTCTAAGAATTTATGTTATAAATATTTCCACTGAGCCATATCTAGATTTACCCTCTGCTTAACCTCTAATCTTCATGTCTCCCGTCACTTAAATGTTGTCTTGCTTCCTCATGCAAAATTTAGACATTAGAATACTTTAGTGAGGAAGCATAAGAGCCAGATGTTCCTAATTAACACAGGAATGAGTTATAAAATGATGGCCAATACAAAGTGTTTCCCATTACTCAGTCACATGATAATAATAACAAAAAATAATTATTTTTAATGAAGATTATAGAAAGAAATGTTCTTAAATTGAAATAAAATAAAATTGGGGCTGACAATTAAAAAAATATAATTGAAGACTAAAACAAATTGCTCAGTCACACCAGACGTGTGTTGGTGGCATAGTTTTGATGGAAACATGACATGCTAAGTCATCCCAGAGTGAGAGATTTTTCTGTGTCTTTAGCCCTATTTTGTATGAATACAAATCTCAGTCTAGCACATATACTGGGGCGTACTCTATATGACATACAGAAGTATATTACATACAGTGGTAGTAGGTTTCTGCCATATTTCTTTGCATTAACTTTTAACTTATTCAGACATAGTTTTCTTCTTTTTTATATACTGAGAACAATTGCACACACACGTATCTTAGCTCCCTGCTGGCATAGTGATAACCTTCATAGACATATTTATTTAATGCTACATTGAGCAGAGGAAACACTCTACACAATAACAGCTTCTCTTGCCTGAATGTAAACAGGGAAAAAAAAATCTTATAAGTGATCTATACTCTTGAGAAATTCTTTTGCTACATTTGGATAGACTGAAGCCATTTTCTGTTACAAATGATTTAGATTTCATAAATGGTTCAGTGTAGCTATTCTTATTTTCTTCTTCAAAACAAAATACAGGAAAAAAAATGCTTCTGTATATTTTATGCATACAGTGAAACAAGAAGGAAAAAAACAAGATATAAGAAATTAAGTTTAAGCAACTATACACAATTCCTTCTGTTCCTTTAGGATTTCAGATAAAAGTAGTTTATCTGGGTTGTTTTGTTTTTTTTTTTGATGAGAAAAAAACAGGTTTTCTGGAGATAAAATAAGATGAACTTTAAGGGGCAGTGTTTGTAAGTAAACTTCCAAATTTTATTCAAGATCCAAAGTTCAAGAAAACCCAGACAATATTATCTTTAAAGAAACATGAACTAAAATCAGGGAGTTATTTTCTACAGAGAATCTCAAAAAGAAATGCAATATAAAATAGAAGTACTAAGTGCAGTAGTTATAACATAATGATTTGACCATGAGCAATAAAAAAACCCAGTTCCACTGAAATCAATGGCAAAAATTCCACAAATTCCACTAACTATAAGGGTACCAAAATTTCGCACTGTCAACGCATAGGGGAAGCATGTTAAAAAAAAAAAACAAAACCAAAATCACCACCAACAAAAAAAACCAACAAAGCCCAGCAAAAAAAAAAACAACAAAAAAAATCAAACCCCCCCCAGATAATGTAGGGATTAAGTTATTTTAACCTGTTAAGGAAGTTGAATTCACAATGTCGAATTCTTTTATCTGAAAAAACTAAAATGCACCCAAATTGTAATTTAGGCCCAGTCTTTATATGATGTTGACTGCCTTTTATGGAATATTAAGAAGGCACAGCTTCCATTAAAGTGAGTAGAAACAGAGTCCTGCCATCTTTCTGTACTTTCTGTCAGAATAAAGCTTGGTGTCCAGAGGTTCTATGTATTTCAATGTGTTACTTGTATTCTATGTATTTCATTATCTGTTTATCGTACTCTATGTATCTTGTGGACTATATTTCTGCGTATTTAATAATCTTTTCTGCTGCAGAAAGAACATTGAATTACTTTTCTTGCTATGATAAAAGACTGAGAGTTTATGAGATTGCTTATTTTGCAATTAATGTTTTTATTTTGTCTTTCATCATATAGGATTTTTGTTCAGTACGATATCCTCTTGAAATCAATAGTGCGATCAGCACACAGTGCAAAATATATACATACAATTAAAATGATGAAAATTTATATCAACTTTTATGACTAATGAACAAACTAAATGTTCCTGATTCCAAAAGGAAATGCTTACATGAAAAATATGTTTGTATTAACAAAAAAAAAAATATTAGAAACAGTATTAAAGGACCTGTCTGCATCTCCTAGAAACAGCATCTCCAGCATATTTACTGCTGGACTTCTAGATCTAATTGTCAACTAGTGGCATTTCACAGATTCACAGAACAGTTAAGGTTGTAAGAGACCTTTGGAGGTAATCTGCCCTTGCTCAAGCAGGACCACATAAAGATTGCTGCCTGGGACTGTGTTCAGGCAGTTTTTGACTATCTCCAAGTATGGAGACTCCACAAACTCTCTGGGTAACCTGTGTCAGTGCTCATTCACTCTCATAGTGAAAGTTTTCTGATATTCAGATAGATCCTTCTGTGTTCCAGTTTGTGCCCATCACCTCTTGCTCTGTCACCAAGCATCACTGAAAAGAGCCTGGCTCTGTCCTTGTTGTACCCTGAGCCTTCTCCAGGTGGAAAAGTGCCAACTTGCTCTCAGCCTTTCCTCATAGGAGAGATACTCCAGTCCCTTCAATATCTAACTGACCCTTTGCTGGAGGTTCTCCAGAATATCCATATCTCTCTTATACCGAGGAGCCCAGAATTGTACATAGCACTCCTGGTGTGGTCTCATTAGTTACCAGCCTCAACCTGCTGGCAGTGCTCCTAATGTGGTCCTGGATGCCACTAGCCTTCTTTGCCATAAGGGCATATTTCTGGCTCAGGCTGGCACATGATGACTCATTGTTGGCTTGTTTGATGCATAAGTAAATTAGTCCACAAACTTAGAATTATTCAGTTGCATTCAGTTATTTAATTAAAAATAATCAGCTAGCTGTGATTTTCTGAAATTCTTCTTATGTGGACACCTGCCTTCTGAGGAATACTACCCTGAGTGTCTCTACAACACTGCTTTCTCTACGACACTATTTTCTTTTCTTGTCTCTTTCCTAGTTTTTCAAGTTGAACACCTCCAAAATAGATAAGTCTCTGTGACTGGGAAATAATATAACACATACAAACTTTTTGGTATCTAGCTTGCCAGATCTAGTCACAGAATCACAGAATGATATAGGGATGCAAGGGACCTCTGGAGTTCATCTAGTCCAATCCCCCTGCCAGAGCAGATCCACCTAGAGCAGGTTGCACAGGAATGTGTCCAGGTGGGTTTTGAATGTCTCCAGATATGGGGACTCCACCCATTTTTTGAGCAGCCTGTTCCAGTGCTCTGCCACCCTCAAAGTGAAGAAGTTCCTCCTCTTGTTTAGATGAAACCTCCTGTGCTTGTGCCTGTTACGTCTTGTCCTCTCAATGGGCACCATAGAAAAAGGACTGAATGAGGGCACAGAATATCTTCTCCTACTTCCCCTTAAGTCCTGTGATATGAAACAAACAGTAGTTTCTTATCCATTGACCCACTTCACTGTCTATGACAGGCTTAAACGTATCAGTAGAGAGAGTCACGTATTTCCACTACAGAAGACACCTGGCATGCTTTCCAGAAAATGGAAGGGGGATGGGCCTCATGCATGCTTGTACCAAGAATGGCTTCCCAAGCTTTATTTGTAAAAATTAATAGGAATTAGACTTTGCAGAGCAACCACAGGAAGTTATTTTTTTCTGTATGGGCAACTTTGTCATGCATTTACTTTCTGAAGTTCAAATTACACTTCAATCTGTGCATATGTAGCTTCTATTAATATTTCTTTGAATTAAAAATTCAGTGTAAAGATTCAATACATTCATAGGTTACTTTTTCCAGTTACAGCTTGTCTAAAAGTAGCAAGTAAAGCAGATAAGTCTTTAAATACCTTGATACTAAAAGGTGCAAAAACCCCATCTGTGGTTTGTGGTGGACACATTTGAACTGGCCTGTAAGTGAACATGGGTCAGGCATACAAAAGACACGTTGGGCTAGTTTCTGTGTGCAGATTCCTCCTACTCACTTTCAGTATTGGGACTATTACAGCTTCAGCTGTGTTTTCACCATGTCTAGTCAAAATCACGGAGGTCTGCCAAGAAAAAGCAGGCTTGCCTCAGATTTTCTAGCCAAATCCTGCCTCTAGAAATATCATTCAAATTATTCCAGAAGCTTAGCTGCTTTGCCATGTATGTTTCCCATGTCTCAAGATTCTGCTCCCAGAAGAAAGGCTGATAATCATTAAATTGAGATAGGCATTACATTGTTGTATTCCCTTTCATAATTCAAATATAAAGTTATTTGGAATTTTGTTGTGTCTCATCAGAGAATTATTTCATCTGAATATGAGATAAATATTATTTATCTGAATAAGTATGGACACCTTTAGTCTACCAATCTAACTTTGAGAATATTTCCTTTTTGGACACCATGCTTGCTATGCAATTTTTATTATATACAGGAACAAAAACACTATGGCACTTTTTACATTTCTGAAAGTATTTTCATGTTCTTGTTTCCTAGCAGTGCATGCATCACTTTAATACAGAACAAATATTAGTTATCTACTTCATTACTTCTCCAGTCCCCAGGACCAGTGTTGTGTCATTTAGAATATTACCCAAGTTAATTTCAAAAAACTTAAATATTGTCTAACTCCCTTATTGTTTAAATTGAACCTACAATCAAAAGCATGAGGAAGATGTTTTTACCTCATAACTTCCAGATTTCTGGACCTTATTCTAAGCTGATTTATAATACAAAAACAAAGAAAAGAGGAAGCTGATTTAAATACTATTTACGCTTTATATATAGCTTATATTTCTCATGTATATATCCAACTATAAATAATGTCCTCTTAGCCTATCCTGGATTAAGAAAGTAATTTATTGATAAAAGTAAAAGGAGAGTTAATTGAGATATGTTTAACTGAACTTAAAATCTTAATAGCCACTGAATTGCATAGTAGTTTTATTGGCCTCTAATAAGCCAACACATAGAGTGGAATTCTATTCCCTCCCCATTAACATATTTCATTTGTAGCTCAGACTATTTAAATATTTAACATCTTTATATAATAAAGATAGGACAGTACCTGAAGAAATGAGAACTATAAAAAGTATAACTACTTTTTCCTTCTTATTACTTTGGAAAAAAGATATATAAGCAAAATATATAGAATGCGTAGCACATTTCATAGTTGCAAATAATTTGAAAACCATATGACATTGTCCAAAACTTGCATTTTAATTCTATATACTCCAAGAAATATTTACAGGTCACTTTCATGAGTTTTTTTGTGTCAGTGGAATTATTATGTCAAAATTTTACTTTCAAATGTGTTTAACTCTTAGATCATTTCATCTTTACCTTGGAATTTTTCTTATGACACAGAGCATTAACTTCCCAAAGTTATGTATTTGTGACTCACTTTAACAGTACTAAAATTCACACAGTTAAATCCCTATCTTTTATTTTGAAAATTGAAACTATCATATTAACAGAATTTTTAATTTCCATCTATGTAACCATGAAGTGACTAAATACAGTGTCTCATACAGGTCTGCAGAAATGTTAATTTTCCTTTTCTTTATGAATAAATTAATAAATTTGCATTGCTTCATCTTGTAAAACATTTTTATTGATATTGACGATACAGCTATATAGTAGCAATACTGAAGTCCATCTAGCAATGGTAACTTAGGTCATTTTGAAGAGACAGTTCTGGCACTGAAATCTTAGAACAGAACTAATAATTGAAGAGACATTTTTCTGTTTACCTGGCAAGAAAAGGAACTTTGAATAAATTCTAGATAGTAACCTTGTTATTATCTTTTCTTTGTTGATATCTGCTATTTCTCTTTTCTTGTCACATATATAGGAACAAGTTCGTGGCAAATCTGATGTACTTGCTCTACTGCAATATTTTTAGTTAGGAATGTGAGTGTTGTCATTAAAAGAGCAGGCACTATTATAAATGGCAGTCATTTCATTTTTAAATTTGAAAAGACTGAGAACTTAGTACTTGGTGCAGATGATCCATCTTCAAAATGAGTCAGATGTTGTAGCTATATTTGCAGTATTGTTGACACAAGAATAGTAGTCCAAACACAGTCTAATAATAACCTAAACCCTATACTGTAGACACAAGATCTATGAATAAACATGGTTTTGAATCTAGGACAGTATGGACAGTTGTCACATAGTTGTTAATTTGTATTGAGTTTATTGCTAATTTACCCAATATTGTAACTATCTTCTGATAAGTGAAAGATATGTATGCAGTCATAATTTACTCTCATTCTTCTGCAGAGGTCTTATGAAGTAAATTACTACTTAGGAAATTTTCCTCCTCTCAACATTCCTTGGAAGTTCAGATTCAACAGCTGTCTTCAGCTGACTTTTGAGTATGTGACTTGCACACATTGAAAATACAAAACTGAAGCACTGATGAAGTAGATACAAAGGATATTTTGAGGTATGGTATACTATGATAGAGTACTACTATTTATTTTTATTTTGAAAGAAAAAAAATAATTCCATATAAAAGCCAAAGTTCACCAAAAAAACCCACCACCAACATGGAAAAAAACACAACCAAAACCAAACAAACCCTAAGTAATACTAAACAATAATAACTTATTATAGGTGTATTTAACCTATTCCAACAGAAAGACTTCCATGACAGAATAATAGAAAGACAGTTTTAGAGATTGTCAAACTTTGGATTAGAATGCAATTTGAAAATTTTCTACCAGAACTCATTTTCTAAATTGGTTAATATGGGAAATAGAATCTTTTCAACAACGTTAAATTTTCTATTGCATCAAAGATCAACTGGCTCACTTCAGTCTTGAAGAGACTCTTCCTATGATTTTCTCACAACATCAACTAAGATTTTCTTCAGCTCTTCAAAGCATTCAAGGCCTGAAGCTTAACTGTGCTGATATTTTGTCTTCAACAATAAAAAATTCTCTTTGTGGTGTAATAGAGAAATCAAATTTCTTGTTATAAGACTGGTCACAGGAGCAAGGACTTCTCAGGGAATCATCATGGACAGTCCATGCTCTGGTCAATGGAAGGCTTATCATGGAAGGGTCTCTGGTACTCTCAGGTTCAAAAATTACAGGGCATAATTTTGACGCTGAAGTAGTATAACTACTAGAGTTCTGAATGGACTTCATTTTAAGTGTCTCTTACTATTACTGAAATTAAACATTTCTGACAAGAATAATTTTTTCCAAGGTGAAAAACATACCTTTTAATAATTCACAACTGACAAAACAATAGTTTTTAATCACTTGGAATTATCAAGTATTTGTGAAAAACAAAGAAATTGAATGTTGTAATGTAAGTGTGCCTTATGAGAGCTGTTCACATTTAAAAGAAGGAGAAGGAAAGAAAAACAGCATATATCAGAAAAACTCTGGGCAAGCAAGATGATTTCAACCATTTACATATTTTTAGTCTGTAACATTTACAGCCTCACCAAACTGTTTCTTCCTCAAAATAGTAAATCACAGACTGTGCATTTTAACTAGTGTTTTAACTATATTATCTGTATACTCAAACCAGCAGTACTGTGAGTAGAGAAATCATATATTAATATAATCACATACCACAGTAAAAGATCTGCTGATATCTGATATATCTGCAACTGATATCAGTTACAACTGTGTTTTTAGACTACACACTCTTCATGGGGGATATACAATCAAACAAATATAGCACTTTTCAACATTTGCTTTTTTCCCAAAGGCATCCATTTCTCATTTAAGTCACTAACATTTTCATTACATGTATGTTTTCTGAAAGAATGAAAACACATTATTTCAGAGGCGATCTATCAGAAACCATCATCTTGTATAAGAATACTTAGTTGCTTAATATTTTTGGTCAAGGATGCTGGAGAATACCTTAATTTCCCCTTAAAAACTTTGGTTCTATGGTCATTACCTTAGCAAGTAACTGAAAAAAAAATATTAAATATTTATCTATGCAAACACATAAAGAATGGGAATGAAAACAACTGTAAAAATTAGTCAATAAATTGGCTAAACTAAACCGATATTTTCTTCTTAAAGTACCACAGAGTAGCTTACTCACTTCTCCAGTGGGATATGGGAGAGAAACTAAATGTCTAAAAGTGCAAAAACTTATGGGTTGAAATAAATGCATTTTAACAGGTAAAGTAAAAACTGTGTGTGCAAGCAAACCAAAATAAGGAATTCATTCACTACTTCCCATTGGCAGTCAGATGTTCAGCCATCTCCAAGAAAACAACGATCCTTCATGCTTAATGGTTACTTGGGAAGATGAATGTAATCACTCTAAACATCTCCCCTTCCTCCTCCCTTCTCCCAGCTTTTATTGGAATATGATCATATATGGCACAGTATATCTATTTGACGAGTAGGGGTCAGCCATCCCAGCCTTGTGCACCCTCAGTCTGCTCGCTGGTGGGATAGTGTGATAAGCAGAAATAACAAAAATATCCTTGTGTCATAGACACTGTTTTCATCACAAATTCAAGATGTTGCCCCATACAAGCTACTATGAAGAACTATTCTATCTCAGCCGAAACCAGTACACATCTATGGCAGATAACCACTACAGCAGCCCTCATGTTGGTCTGCCCACTGATTTTGACCTTTGCATTCTTGGCTGGTTCCTGACCCATCCCAAAGCATAGCTCCATGCATTCCTGATTCTCTCTTATGTAAAGGGCCAATTCCCCTCTTGCCCTTCCCAGTCCTAGGGCCTGCATCCATCCATTGCAGCAGTCCAGTTGTTAATGACATTTTTAAATGTTTCTGCTAGTAAGATAAGAATGCAGTAATTACAGAATTTCAAGGTCTAGCACATTGCCCATGCTTTTCCACCAAACTTCTTCATTTTAATTAGCCAAAGCAAAAGATAAGAGTGGGCAATAATTTTATATAAAACTTAAAAATGGTTCACATTTGGTTCCAGAAATAAAAATTCAAATGCCATTAGTGTAGCAGGTGGACTGGAAAGATTTCAGAATTTCATCCGTCTGTTTAGATTTACTGCAAATTATTTTAAAAATCCGTCTGTGTAGGTTCACTTCAAATTATTTTAAAAATCGGGTGGGCCAGCTAACTCTAATTTTAAAAGACATGAAAGCCTCTGGATAAGTTTGTTTGAAATAGTTTAATTTTAAACACCAAGCTGATCCCTGGGAAGCTTGCTAAAAAGGTCACTTTGCATAAACATAAAAAAATTATATTGGTTTATTAACTGATACAACCAGAAACCTCTTCACCAGGCATAAACTGGGGGGGGGGAGAAAAAAAAAATTAAATCAAGATGATAGTTAATATCCCTTGAAAACAAAGAAAATTACTTTTAATGTCGTAATCCTTTTGGGGATAATTCATGATGAGAAAAATACAAGAGAGTAACTAGTGGTGTGCTGGTTTATCAGAACTACTTCTGCCTAAGAGGTTCTCAGTATATATGGGCTAAGTGTTCTGTTTTGGTTTTCTTTCATTTTTTTTTCAGGTTACTTTTCTGTGGCAGATCCATAGAGAAGTATACGCTCAAAATCATCTGTTTGTGACTGAGCTGTAGACAATCCTTTTGAAGATATGAAATACAAAGTAGATTGACAATAAAAGTTACCTCATTACTCGGGCACACATGACAACAGTTCTGTTCAAAACATGGACAACAATCTTTGGAAAGGCTGCTCACAACACACAATTCAGAATAAAAGTGTTACTTTGAAATGACCTGCCATCTCAGAAGATGTCAAGCTATTTAAATCCTTTATTCAAGTAATGAATAATATGTGGAAAAAATCCCACTTATCACTTTTTGTTGAATAGGTTGAGGAGAAACTTCCTGGGTAAAAGCGAGCCTTCTTCCCAATCCAGTCCTTCATATAGTAATTGTTCACCTTACCTGACACTGGTAATGTCTGTGATATAATCTATGGCATTCGCCAGGATAATTATGAGACTAATTAATTTCAAATCATAATGTTCATGCAGAAATTAGTCATATTTTTGTTCAAAGAGTTGCCTCAACCTGTGAGACTTGTTTTCTTTTCTGACTCAAAGTACAAATGCTCTATCTGCAGTAACATATGTTTTTTAAAACTTTTGGAAACATATGAATGCTTAGAGAAATGACACCAGCCCTGGAAACAAAGGGTATGAAAGCACAAACCAAACTTTCAAATTGTGTTCATCCCACACCTACAAACCTCAATACATTGCTTACAGGAAGGGATGCAATCCAGAAGGATCTTGACAGGCCAGAGAAATAGGATCATGGGAACCTCATGAAGTTTAATGAGGCCAAATGCAAGGTCAATCCCCAATAACAGTACAGGATGAAGGATGAAGGGATCAAGAGTAAAAATGCTGAGAAGGATTTGAGAATACTGGTGGCTGAAAAGGTGGAGATGAACTGGCAGTGTGTGCTTGCAGCTCAGAAACCACACTGTGTCCTGAGCTGCACAAAAGGAAGTGTGGCCAGCAGGTCAAGCAAGGTGATTCTCCCTCTCTGTTCCACTCTGGTGAGACCCCGCATGGAGTACAGAGTCCAACACAAGTAGGACCTACTAAAGCAGATCTGGAAGGGGGCCATGAAAATACTCAGAGGGCTTGAACACCTCTCCTATGAAGAAAGGCTAACAGCGTTGGGGTTGTTCAGCCTGGACAATAGAGGACTCTGGAGAAACTTCATTGTGATATTTCAATACTTAAAGAGGACTTATAAGAAAGATGGAGAGAGACTTTTTACCAAAGGTGTAGTGACAGGACAAGGGGCAATGATTTTAAACTGAAAGAGTTTAGATTTAGATTGGACATAATGAAGACATTTTTTATGAGGAGGGAGACACTGGAACAGGTTGCCCAAAAAAGTTGTGGATGCCCCATCCCTGGAAGTGTCCAAGGCCAGACTTGACAGGACTTTGAGGAACCTGTACCTTTGAGGAATCTTTGAGGAACCTTTGAAGATCTCTTTTAACCCAAAGTATTTTAGGATGCTAGGATTCTACATCAACATGACTATAAGTTGCAGAAAAATATGCCTCTCCTTGCAGCAACCTAAGATCAGGAAGCAGCCTTCACTTCTTATTTGCTTTGGCTGGTGCTCTGACTTAGGGATTTCTCTTATGTAAATCTACTGTCAGTTAGAATTTATTTATTTATTTTTGGAGACATCTCAGTATAATGTACACAGTGATCTCAGTGAACAATAAATTCCTATTTCTTTAGCCAGATCTCATCAGGAAGAAGAGGTATAAACTTTAGATCTCCCAGAAATAGCAAAATTCCTCTGTGCTACTGTTTGAAGCTGGAAAGCAGGTTTGGATTTATCAGAACTCTAAACATTCTTCATAACAAATGGGAGTGCTCATACCACCCTTGATCTGTCCTCTACAAATCTATCTTAGACTGACAGATGGCAAAAGAGGAGAAAGAGCAGTCTGACTTCAACAAATAGAATAAAGAAAAAAGTATGATCAGCTTACAAGTAACGTTAGGTTATAGTAACTTTCCCACTCTTTTGATTAGTCTCAGAAGCTATGAGGAGCAAGGCAAACGGAAAAATGACCTCTGTAGGATGTAACATGAAAATCTACAGGAGAAATAAACAGTTCAGCACTTTCCTAATAGTTTTAGTATTCAGGATAAATGTGGTGAGACTGCCTCAGGGTTCAGAGATTTGGGCTATTCAATAAATACTGCAAAGGAAAAAAAAAAAAAAAAAAAAGGGACATGTCAAATTTAACATCATCAGAAGCCCTAGTAGGTCCTGAGAAAGAAGGAAACATCTCTCCTGGATCTGTGTCCTGTTTTCAGTTGTGTTAATTTTCTTTCTAGGAGCTGCTGTGCTTTTTGATTTAGTCTGAGAATAATGTCAATGACACGTACTGGTTTAGGCATTCAAGGTAATATTTACATTAGTCAAGGATTTTTTCAGTTTCTCATAGAATAGCATGGACAGGAAGAGCAGTCCAAAGGAATATTCCATACCATAAATGTCATGCTCAGTATATAAACAGGGGTTGGCCAGGAGGCAGGATTCACAATTACTGCTCAGAACAGCCTGGGAAAACAATCATCAGGTGGTGAGAGCGACTTGTGCTGTATGACTTTTACAATTATTATTGTTATTTTCATATTTTCATCTTCTGTTACTGTTCTATCAAACTGCCTATATCTCAACACATGAGATTTCTTCCTTTTGCCCTCCTTTTCTCCTTCTTTTCCCTACCCTACTGGGCCAGAGGCGGGGGGGCAGGGAGGGAGCGGTTACATGGTTCTAGTTGCTGGCTGGGGTTTAACAACAACAGTTAGTTTCTAGCTACAGCATGGTTTACTCTCACAGTATGTTGGCAAACCCTTTTATTTTAACAATAAATGTGTATTAATATATAGGACATGTTTCCCAACTGAGAAGAATGAATGTATCAGAAGAGACAATCTGGAATGCTGAGTTTTTCTGTTTATGTTCAAAGAACAGAAATAGCCAAATACCAAAGGCCTTGTTCACCTACATAATGTGCTGAGCATTGGAATTTCTACTATAAAAATTAAGCCTCATTAGAAATACAGCTAGTGGCTGGAGGAGAAAAAGGAAATAATCAAGACTGAAAATAACATTATTGCTTTTGTTAGTGTTTCAGAATTCACCTAAATGTGCAAAAGTTGCAATATTCATTTTAGAACTAGAAGAAAGGCTTTGTATCTGCTAATACATGAAGTTATATGTGGCATAATATCCACATCTGTAAAAGTACTGTTAAGAAAACACCTTTAAGGCAAGGTTTATTAGTGTAGATATGGAGCTAATCTTATGCGCATATACTCCTTTTGGGACCAAACAAGTACCTTTCATGCCAATTTGTTCTGCATCGAGTAGAAGAACCAGCTCAGGTCAGCTCTCTGCCTGTGCTCCATCACAGGTTCTAAACACGCCTCAAGTCACTACTGAACCTTTCAAGGTTTTACCCAACGTCATCAAAAAACTTCACTGTTGGCAATTTATTTAAATTGCTAGGATGGAAGGTTTGCTTTGAAAACCTGTTCCATTAGTTCCAGCTATTCAAAAATATTGAATGTTTGAATATATGCAAGTCCACACATAGACCAGGGCTATTTCTGCTATTTGTAGCACCCAACAGAATATTGTTGCATCTGAAGCCAACAGACTGACTACAGATACCATTCTGTCCTTAGCACCAAAAAAGATACCATTTTGTTCTTAGCACAAAACCCCCTCTGACTAAAAAAAGAGAAAAGCAGAGTAGGAAACTACATGGTTCTTTTTCTCTTTGGTCACCACTTATGGGCACTCTTGCAGTCATGGCTCAACCAAAATCTCTGTTGCCTTCAGATGACAGCACTGAGCCCAATATATGACTCAAATGGCCAAAGGCCTTATGCAGTTCTGCAGTAGACCTTTTCTTTCTGTTTTGAAGGTTAATCCAGATCACAGCTGAAACTGAACATGTTATATAGAGGGGCTTATGTGGATTTGACTTAGAGTTACTACAGTGCTGAGAATAATGCACATTATAGTAAAATAAGTGCCAGTACTTTGATTAGCTTTTCCTGGGCTGCTCTCTGGGGATGTGTGGAGTAGTGTTGTGAGCTTATGAATATAAAAGCTGTCTGAACATAAATTCAAAGTACTTTAAGAAAAAGCAGTTTAATCATGGCACAGTATATAATATAATGATCCTCTTAGCTAGAGTATAATAAGATAAACTTTAATCATAATCAGAGTTATACTTGTGGGTGCATTTACAGGACATTTTTTGCCACAATATTATGCAAAGTTGTGAATTTATTTCTCTGTTTGCATATGATTTGAATAAGGTAAGGAAAACAGTCTCCTATGTACTGAACTACTCTGTGCTAAAAGCTCGCTTAAGGCACCATTGTTGTGATCTACATTGGTCCTCAAAGTCAAGCATTTTCTAAGGAGTACTGTAGTTAGGATTACATGACAAAGGATTTTCATTAAGCTTGCTGGAAATTGTGCAAGCAATGGAGTTACAAAACTAATTACTATATGAGGTTTGTAATTTTTCTAGCCTTTCTTTTCATTTACCTCTTTTTCACAAAAATTAAGGTTCTTAAGCATGCAAACTTATTTTAGATTGTTGTAGTGCTTTTGAATGATGCTCAATAACCTAGAGACTATTTTAATTATTACTTAAGTATAAATGCTTTTACATCTGTCCAAAAAGACTTGTAAAAAAGTATTTGTAGACATAAAAGTAATATTTGATGTAATAGTTTCAAGGCTGTGGCCTTTCCAGAATTGTACTATTGTTAGGAAGATGGAATGGACTGATGACATTAATAACTTATAACTGAAAAAGTAAGGTATTGGATATTTAGAACACTTTTGGGTTGTAGTCAAGACTTATTTTTGAATATTTGTTTACCTTTCTGTAATTCAGGTTGCAGTGCTGTAGCCAGCAGGTTTTTCATTGTTCGGATTCTCATTTGTAACTTTTTTTTTAGGGTAGTTATTACACTACCTGTAACTAGATTGTCATAATCACTTTTCTTTACTACATCATCAACTGGAGACATGTTTTAGTGATCTAAATTGTGAATCACTTCTATTTTTTGTTGCAGTTCATTGTACCTGAAAGACTGAGTAATGATCATGGGAAAGGCTTGAGTATATGTGTGTTGGTTTTAGCTGGAATAGACTTTATTTTCTGCATAGTAGCTTTTATGGGGCAGCACCTTGGGTTTGTGATGAAAACAGTGTTGATAACACAGAGATGTTTTAGTTATTGCTGAGCACTGTTTGCACGATGTCAAAGTCTTTTCTATTCCTCACAGTGATCTGCCAGCAAGTAGGCTGGGCGTGCTTAAGAAGTTGGAAGGGAACACAGCAGCTGGGACAGCTGACCTCAACTGATGGCAGGGGTATCCCATACCATGTGACATTATGTTTTGCAATAAAAGCCGCAGGGAAGAAGGAGGTTTGGTGGTGAATTTTTAAATTGCAGCATTTTTCTGCCTCAGTAACTGCTAAGTGTGAGGGAGGTGGCTGAACACCTGCCAGCTGATGGGATGCAGTGAATTAATTCTTTATTTTGCTTTGCTTGTGTGCTGAGCTTTTTTTTTACCTATTAAAGTGTATTTATCTCAACCCATGAGTTTTTGCACTTTTACTCTGCTGATTTTCTCCCTTGCCACACCAACAGAGGAATGAGCTGCTGTGTGGTGTTCGCAATCCCCCAGTTGCCGTCTGGGGTTAAACCACAACTACAACTACTCTGCTCTCCTGTACACCATGGATAAGCCAGCACTTAAAAGGTTTGTTCTGTTGTACTACCATAGGAATATGATATCCATTTGTTCCAAACATCTGCCAGTCCTGCCAGATTTTTGTAAAATACTTTGAAAACATTTTGCCTGTCTAGAGTCACAGGAGAGACTACATCAAGAGTCCAAATATTTGGGTCACAGAAATTTCTGGGATGCCACGGTTGCTATCCAGTGTGCACACCTGATTTCTTGCTGTGAAAAAGTCATGATAGTAGGACAGGAATGAGGTGGCTGCATGATTAAGGTGGCATTGGGACACTTAGAAGAAACCAAAAGTTCCAAAAAATATCACAGAGGGGTGGTCTTGGGGTGGAGGTGTTAACAGCGAGGCTGGAAGAAACTCTGAGGTGAGGGCTCTGCACTCAGCAGGAATGTACAGCCACCCAGGGGTTCACCAAGCCTCCTGGGTCACCTCTCCTGCTTCCTGAAGTTTTAACAACAGAGCAACCCCAAGAGGAACCCAGGAAGGATCCCAATGAATTCCTGCCCTTATTTTTTAGAAAAACAGACTAAATCCAAGATGTTTTTCATGGAACACTTCCAATCTGTAACTGGTACATTTGACAAAAATATCTCACCAGCTTTAGTGATGATTTACAATAGCAACATAATAGCTAGATAAAAGTGCCATATGTTTATTACATACTTTCTCCAGTGTTTGACGGGAATGGGTGACATTTGCAGCTTTCTGGTTTTGTCTATATTTGGTGCTGAATTAACTAAAGAGGATATTTATAAGAAAACCCTTTTTAAATATTTTTTTTTCCAAAAAACTTAGAATACAATTTAAAGGTATACTTCATAAGATACATTTTCAAAGATAAGATACATTTTAAACAATTAAAAAGGAATACAGAAAAGTATATTCAGGTATAGGGAAGAAAAACAATTTTCCACAAAAGTAAATTATGCTATTCTTTAAAATGAGTCAACTAGGTCTTTGGATTGTTCTTGTTTGATAAATATAATAATAACTAATAATTTAAAATGAATAATAGAAATATATCAATTGAATGCAGGGTTATATTGATGAATTCAATCCTTAAGCCGAAGTGTCTTTGCACTTAGTTTAGAATATGAATTCTTTAACATTAAGATGTTTCTTGTTAAAGAACATTAAAACATTGCCTCATAAATCTGTAAGATCTAAATGCAACAGCATAGCTTACTTTGGTATGAAGCAGAATATTAAATTTACATAAGCAAGCATTACAATAACAGCCTTCTCTGACAAAATACACAGAGATCGATTCACTGCTGACATAAAATTAGTTTTACTGACTTGTTGGTTGTTTGGACTAAGAAAGGACTTCACTCATGGACATTACTGAAGGTAAGGTTAAAGTTAAACTATTTCTTTATGCTGGGAATTACATACTGTGAAGTCCATTCCATGGAAGTATGCACATGCCATGCTTTCATGTTTCTCACTGAAGCAACCAACTAGTATGTATCAAGAGAGTCCCCACCTGCATTTGTCATCTGAACAGGCTGCGGACTTGAACTTTAGCTGAAGTCAACAATGCAATGACTTGGCAGTAAAGACAGAAACTTAAGACTGCTGAACTTTGACAGTGGTTTTTACCAAACTTTAATCATTTAATGATGAGTATAACCAAGTGATGACATCACACACTACCTGCTGACAAAGTGGGGGGGTGGGGGGAAAGATACTTCACCAGGATTTGTTTGGTAACAAAAAGGCAGGAACTTTTTTTATCTTACCTGTAAATAAAGTGAAAACACTTCTTTGATATTCACATTACACTTTGGATTTTTAAAAAAATAATATTAAAAATCTTCAGTTCTCATTGTTTGATTAAACTTTCAATTTAAAGACCACTTTTACTGTCCTAAAATTGTTCACAGTTCTAATTATCAGAGATTTTTCTCTAAATTTAAAAGCATTCCCAACTGAATTATTTGATATCTGAAGCCATCATTCACCTAGCATTGGAGAAACTCCAATTTTGTATATTAACTAATTTTGTATCCCATCTACATTGTTTAAGTGAAAACTCTGGTGGGGATCAGGTCATATTTTGGATATAAGCCTTTTAAAAACATAGGATTGTAGGCATTTAGTGGCTACAATTATCAGTAGTTACCCCCGTATTTAGAAAGAACTCTAAATACGTAAATTTAGGTTTTCATGCTTCACAGAAAGTTTGACTGCAACAACGAGGAAATAAATAAGCTTTGAATATATAACATCTGTTGAACATACAATATTTCTTCAGAGATTATGCACTAAATAAGCTGGTGAAAATATATGCATGTTCATATATACAAGTCTAGTATAAAAATACTACAGTTAACAGGAATACATGTACAGCAGTCATGTTATTACTGTGGGAAAATTAATATAAGAAGAAAAAGTCAAATGCCTGGATGCAGTCCTGAGTAATATGCTCTAGGCAATCCTGCTTCAGCAGGGGAGTTGGACTAGATGATCTCTAGATGTCCTTTCCAACTCTGACAATTCCATGATTCTGTGAATGTAATTTTGTAAGCACTCAGAAAAATAGAGGCTTTTTTTCCGTTTCATCTTAGTAGACTAAGATCTATGGCATTGGGAATTATAGCAAAAGGAGATCTAGATGTAAATAAATGCTATGACTTCAGCTGCCTGTCAATTCTTCCTACTTTTTTTAAATAACCTTTTCTCTGAGTTCAATTTACATTCTTTTTTTTTTTTTTATATATCAAAATTTGATTTTATTTTGTAACTTTTCCTGCAAGTGCAAGCAGAGGTCTTACTGCAGAGCACTAAGCAGCATGTTTCTGAAGAGACCTGGGGCATGAACTGGGAAGAAAATGGGAGATGAGTCCTCAGAGGGAAGTGCAGGCAGTCCAGACTGATGGAAAATAAAGGGAAAANCAAAACAAACAAAGAAAGAAAAAAAAAACCACAAAAATACCCAAACAAACAAAAAAACCCAGGCACCCAACCAAAACCCAATGAAACAGGAAAGCTCAGCAGATTCACACATAGGCCATAAATCTTCTCATTAGTAAATGATGATACTGCACTGTAGACTAGATGTATCAGTGTTTCCCTTCTTATATTCCCTCTTTTATATATTTATATTTATATATACACAGTTGCAGAGACAGTGGAAAATAAGTGATTAAGAAATGAAATTGTATATGCTGAGTCAATGCCATAGAAAAACTAAAAATAATTTGTATTAGACAAATGTTTAGTATAATCTACCTATTTAATTGTTCTTCCTTCTCTTTTTTGTTATCCTAATATCAAAGGTGACATATGGCTATGGATACAAAGTATTACTAAGTCTAACATCTACATTTAGCCTAAAGTTTTGATTACGCTTAATTTCTGTCAACATACACTACACTAAGTCCTATATATTATTTTTCTCCATCTACTTTGGTCAGGATAAGCAATTTCTAACATTTATTATATTATTTTATTACATGCTCATAATTCATCTAAGCAAAAAGAATTATTCTTTAATTTATACCAGATTATATATAGGAGAGATAATTGGAAAATTCAGATTGCCTTTAAGACCCATATATTTCTATATCTCTAAGACTCTGAAAGCCAGTCTAAAGCCAGGCTATTTAAATCTGTGTGTATTTTAAATACTGGTTTCATTTGGAAGAACTGAGGCATTTTTGTACAAAAAAAGGGTCACATTGTCCATCAGTAGACTGGATTAGTAAGGGACTAAGGGGAGTGTGCTGAACTCTAGTTTCCATTGATCTGATATCTGTGACTTCCATACTAAAATTAAGCTGCACACAAATCCCATCTGCCTCTGAGGTCAGTAATATCAAAGCTCAGATAGAAAAATCCCAGAAATCCTGCAAGGAAAAACTATAGGTAATATTTTCTTTTGAAGTCACGCAATAAAAAAAGGTGATAACAACTAGAAATAGTGTGATCATGAAGTCAAAGTACTTTCAAAATATGTCAGCACTCGAGAGGGACGAGCACTGTTGGATTATTGTCCCACCACTCCTCTCTGGGAATATCATCAGCCAGAGCCAGTCCTGAGGATGACTCACTGGTATGCAACACAGGCAGCTTGTTGGTCTTTGAAGCAGCCTCAGGGCCACACTTCATGAAAGGATACAGAAAAACACTGATAAATGCCTCAGGGATGGATGTAGTTAACCTCCCAAAAAAATTATTTTACATTTGCATAGTGCACTACCCTTCTTGAATAGAATCAGATTATAACCACATAAATAACTTATTTAACAATAAACTCTATCCATATGAGAGAAATTTTGCTGTTTTAACNCAGGGGGAAGGGCGGGGAGCACAAAATATAGAAAAAAAAAGGAAAAAAAAAAAAAAAAAAAAAAAAAAAAAAAAGCTTTTAGGCATTTGAAAGGAAAGGAAACAAAGAAAAAGGAAACCGGACTGATGAAGTACAGAGCCTAAAGAGAAGACAAACATTTCTGTAGGGGTGACCCTTGCCTTTGGGCTGACAAAGCTAGGTAAAACAGCAGGGGCCTCTTGCAGGGAAGACATTCAGAACCTAGCCAAAACCCAATCATAGTCAACGGGGAAAAAAGAAATAATCATGTTACAATATTCTTATATGTGGAAGAGGGATTGTGTTTATGCAGGGTTTGAATTACAGGGACCCTCCCCTTTGGCAAGTACCATGGCAAAATAATAATGGCTTTATAGAACAAAACATAGTGCTGAAGACCTCTGGCTAGACTCACAAACATTTCAGTGGTCTTTGCTTCAGAGTAGCTCTATTTTGGCTGCATGTCAAACACTCATTCCTGTTTCAGACTGAAATGCTATCATAAGTGCACCCGGAGAAGCCCCCAGAAATGGTGCAGTATGTTATGTCCAAACAGATATGACATACTGAAAGGATGCTGGCAGGAAATACTGAAGATGCATACTTAGCTTGAACCCTAGGTAAGAATTGTTAAAAATGTATTGGGAAAAACAAACAAACAAACAAACAAAAAAANACACAAAATAAAATAAAATAAACCACACAAAATAAACCACACAAAACAAACAAAGAAAGAAAAAAAAAACCACAAAAATACCCAAACAAACAAAAAAACCCAGGCAACCAACCAAAACCCAATGACACAGGAAAGCTCAGCAGATTCACACATAGGCCATAAATCTTCTCATTAGTAAATGATGATACTGCACTGTAGACTAGATGTATCAGTGTTTCCCTTCTTATATTCCCTCTTTTATATATTTATATTTATATATACACAGTTGCAGAGACAGTGGAAAATAAGTGATTAAGAAATGAAATTGTATATGCTGAGTCAATGCCATAGAAAAACTAAAAATAATTTGTATTAGACAAATGTTTAGTATAATCTACCTATTTAATTGTTCTTCCTTCTCTTTTTTGTTATCCTAATATCAAAGGTGACATATGGCTATGGATACAAAGTATTACTAAGTCTAACATCTACATTTAGCCTAAAGTTTTGATTACGCTTAATTTCTGTCAACATACACTACACTAAGTCCTATATATTATTTTTCTCCATCTACTTTGGTCAGGATAAGCAATTTCTAACATTTATTATATTATTTTATTACATGCTCATAATTCATCTAAGCAAAAAGAATTATTCTTTAATTTATACCAGATTATATATAGGAGAGATAATTGGAAAATTCAGATTGCCTTTAAGACCCATATATTTCTATATCTCTAAGACTCTGAAAGCCAGTCTAAAGCCAGGCTATTTAAATCTGTGTGTATTTTAAATACTGGTTTCATTTGGAAGAACTGAGGCATTTTTGTACAAAAAAAGGGTCACATTGTCCATCAGTAGACTGGATTAGTAAGGGACTAAGGGGAGTGTGCTGAACTCTAGTTTCCATTGATCTGATATCTGTGACTTCCATACTAAAATTAAGCTGCACACAAATCCCATCTGCCTCTGAGGTCAGTAATATCAAAGCTCAGATAGAAAAATCCCAGAAATCCTGCAAGGAAAAACTATAGGTAATATTTTCTTTTGAAGTCACGCAATAAAAAAAGGTGATAACAACTAGAAATAGTGTGATCATGAAGTCAAAGTACTTTCAAAATATGTCAGCACTCGAGAGGGACGAGCACTGTTGGATTATTGTCCCACCACTCCTCTCTGGGAATATCATCAGCCAGAGCCAGTCCTGAGGATGACTCACTGGTATGCAACACAGGCAGCTTGTTGGTCTTTGAAGCAGCCTCAGGGCCACACTTCATGAAAGGATACAGAAAAACACTGATAAATGCCTCAGGGATGGATGTAGTTAACCTCCCAAAAAAATTATTTTACATTTGCATAGTGCACTACCCTTCTTGAATAGAATCAGATTATAACCACATAAATAACTTATTTAACAATAAACTCTATCCATATGAGAGAAATTTTGCTGTTTTAACTCTGTCAACATAGCTAAATTTATTTTATTTCTGTGGAAGCAGGATCTTAGGAGATGACAGAATGTGGCATCAGGAAAATATTACTGTTCTTATATGCACTTGAAAAATTGAGGAGAGAGAGTGGCACTGGTTTCCCAAGGCCACATGCAAAGATAATAAGAAAGTACAGAATGAATCCAGGTGTCTCTCCACCAAGTTCACTGATCTAAATTGCTATCTTTTGTGCATTTTACCAAATACACCATACTCTGCGGTCATCTATATTGCTCTGTTCCAAAATGCTGAAAGCTTAACTGCTAAAACTGCTGATTTTACTGGAAGACAATTTATAATATGCCTGGGTTTGACCATATCTGTCATTTTTGCTTAACTTCAGCTGTATTAATAAATCAAATTTGAAAATGAGACTGAACAGCTAATTTTACTTGAGGAATCTATTTGAAAGAATGTGAAGTTCAGAGTGCTTTCAATTTTGGCATCAGGGTCCTTATTTCTTTGATGGGCAGTTGCATATTTTTAGACTTGAGTCATTTTTGTAACTATCAACTCCTAGTTTCCAAGATTTATTTCTCTGTAAAATGACTGGGATCATTCACTTGATTTGTACATTATTGCTATGTGGGATGGAATTTCCCAAGGACTGTGCTTATTTTAAAGTGTAAAGCTTTATTTGAATTTGGGGTGAGTGACATTTTGTTATCTGTTCATCTTTTAAACTGGGACAGCTTCAGCAAAAAGACAATAAAGACTTTTATTATTTGTGGATATGTTGTTATTATGGATTCTGGATTCAGAGACTAATTTTGGGCCATGGCATTTGGAAATCCCTGCTAGGGATAAATATGGTAAGATAGAGAGCTGCATTAAAACTCCATTACAACTTTCTGGCCACTCACCACTTCATTAATTTTGTTCCATTAAGATTGATTTTCTAGAATTAGAACATAGTTCTAGAATTAAAACATAGTTTATGCCCTATTTTGTTGTTGTTTTTGATGTTCTTTGGGTTTGGTTTGGTGGCTTGAGTTTTATCTGGGAGTGGAGGGGGGATGGGGGTGGGNTTAATTTTCTTCCAAAATCTTATTTCTTAAGTGCCAGGGAGGGTGAACAGATTCTGTGGTCAAATTGCCATATCATTTGCACATCTGTTCAGTGGATTCACAAGATTAAATCTGGTTGACACTTTACAATCCCCACATAGTAAATAAAATTTATAGCACAATTCATCTGACAAATACTACTAAAAAGACATCTACTTGGAATGAATTGTTTTCTAGAAAAAATTCTAGAAAAGGTTTCTAGAAAGGTTTATAATTTTTTGCTATGTTCTATAATAGCATCAAGTGACTACCACATATGCACCTTCAGCTGTGCTGATGTTATCATTTAGTCAGATAAATTCCACTCAATTTTATTTTAAAACAGGATAAGTTGAAGAAAAAATTTACAAAGAAATTGAAGTTCAAAACTTCATTCTTCAACAAGATGCTTGAACTGTTTTATTTACAAAAGCACCTACTTAAGCTAATTAATTATGTTCTAATTATTTCATTTGTAGAAAGGAAATTTAATGTTCAAAGTAAAGAAACATTTATATGAATTCATTATGATTAAATTACAGTGTCCTTCAGAGATAATTCTGTGTTTGAATTAAGTTGAAACATTGCAGAAATGTTTATGATAAGATCTCATTATTAATCTTTATGATACAAAAAAAAAAAAATACTGTTGATATTCAATTATATTATGTGAGTTCCTTTCACAGCTTTAAAATGATAATGAAATAGAAATGTGTAACCTTCAATGTACAGGTCACTTAAAAACTGAAATGACCAAAGATTGAAATCTATCAATGCCTTATACATGATCCATCATATAAAAGTGGCATAAATAAGTCATACATTTTCATACATTTTACCTATTGATATTTTTCTTTGAATGCCTTTGGTTTTTGTTTCACATATGATTTTGTTTACAGGTATACTTTATACATCTATACTATATATATAGATATGCTGATTACATTAATAGATATACTACCATTCAATAAGTAGCATATCGTGTAAGCATGTAAGTTGCTGTTGCTGCCTCAGGACTGCGTCTTATATAGTTCAATCCTTGGGTTTATCAATCATTTTACTAGAGGGAAGACATGCCATCCAGATGGATCTTGACAGGATTAAGGAGTAGGCCAATATGGAAATCATGAAGTTTTACAAGGCCAAGTGAAAGGCCCTGCACCTTGGTCAGAACAATTGTGTTCAGCACCAATACAGAATGGGGGATGACAGGACTGAGAGCAGTCCTGCAGATAAGGTCTTTTGATACTACTGGATGAAAAATAGGACATGAGCCAGCAGTGTGTTCTTGCAGCCCAGAAAGCCAAAGCCTTGGCTACATCAAAAGAAGCATGGCTAGCACTTTTACTATATCCTTCTTCTCTTTTGTATGAGCTAGAAAAGCAATTAGTACTTTAATATTTTAATCAGTATTTCAGACCATTGGGTCTACCTAGGCAGCTATGTCTTACTGAGACCTGGGCAGAATAACTGTACTAAAACAGGTACACTGCTACTAAAATAGAACTGCTTTGAAACAAAAAATTCAGGCAGCCTGTACTCATCCATTTAAATATGACCAATGATTATGTGACTAGAGAAGTCAAGGCTATTTATATGGTTTTTTCCTAAATTTCTTATCCTTGGCTCTGTTTTTTCTGGTGAGATAATAGAAGTGATGGGAAGAGGTTTTTGAGGAAGCAAATTACAGGTATTCTTATCCTGCTTTTCACATTCCAAAAGGATTCATAGGCTCTCAAAAATGAGTCAGCACTGCCCTGTATTCTGGAGGTCCCATATGAAGAAAGAGCCACAGTTTAGATTAGTAATAATTTGGAGTGGAAAATAGGTTTCCAAATACAGTTCCCAGTGCTTTTTTATTGCCTTCAGTCTTAAAATTAAGTCGATATTAGTCCATAAGTCTTAAGTCTTAAGTTCATATTGTCCTTATCAAAGGGTCAGTAATGACTGCAGTTGATATTTCTCCATGGAAAGGAGAAATATCAACTTTCTTAAGGGACTGTAAAGCTAACAGGATAGTGCCTCAGGTGAACAGCCAATTCAGTAACCTTCAGTTTTACCCCAGAGAGAAATCTACTCATCATACCCTCTGTTAAAAGTCTCAGGAACAACATTCATTGCCTTGGCATGCTGGAAAACAATATTTTGCTATAATCTCATTAACATTTAGAGTTTCTTTTGACGTGATTTGTTATTATTTCTCACATTCTCTTCTTCCTTAAGGATTATCACAGGTTTCTTTTGACATTTCAGATGCCAACTATTACCTCCTAGAACCTTGCCTCCATTTTCTTAATCTCTCCTGTCACTTGTCATTCCTGAGGTTCTTGCTGCTGTCCTTAATCCTCCTTGCTCCAGCTACGTTTTCACTGGGACCTCTCCAGATGTTCTCTGATTTCAGGTACAAACCACTTCTGTTTCTCCCTTTACCATCTAGTCCTGTCAGTTCAGAAACCAAATTAGTATTTTTTTTTTCAGAATCTATACTTTGCACTGTTGACTTCTCTGCTTTGGGGTGTAGGGATGCTACTCTACTGAAAGACCAAAACAGCAGCCTCAATTTAAATACACTGAAGTGAGAGAGGACTCATGACAGAAAAAAAGTGTTGGGGGAGTAAGGGATTAAAATATGACTCTAGAAAGGTTAGATTAGCTAACATTTTGTAGATTTAGTTCTGTAGGAAAAATCTTTAATTTATATTGCGGGGAAGTGGGGCTGGGGGGTGAGATTTGGCTGAAGTAAATGTTTTACAAAGTATTTCATTGAATGGAAAATCCAAAGATTGTCAAAGTGGTTTTAATCAAAACCTTTCAGCTAGGCCTAATAATTAGCTACCAGAGCAAATTAAAAGTAGTGCAGTCTCCATTATTAATAGAATTTTTAAATTGAAGATTAGACACCTCCATTAAGCCTGACTGATGCTGCTGCTAACTCATGCAGGTGAAAGTTTTGCTGAAATCCTACTTCTGTTACAGAAGCAGTCAGGGTAAATGATTAAATGTCTCTTCACCTTGAAATCTGCTAAAGTTCCTTTAGTTATATTTTGTTTAGGTCTGTGCTGTTACACTCTTTGTTACACCTTTGTTTCTGTGTTTCACTACTCTGAAGATCTGAATTGGACCTCCTTTGTAAATACTTTAGTGAGTTCACTTGCCAGTGAGGTGTTTTGGCCTCTGAAGATCATATTAATATTTTAGCAAAAGGGATATGACTTTTATTCATCATCGATTATACCAGTTAAGAAAAGTGAAAAGTACCCCTTTTTACCTGAGCACTACTCATAGAAGTCTCCATTCCCCTTCTCAATACACCCAATAACATATCTCAGTATTGTTGTCCTCCCTATTTCTGTTCATCAAAAGGAAATCTAAGTGAAATAAAAATCATAAACCCAATATAGAATATGAAGTATAGGTCAGAAACCAACATACATACTCTGCATCATGCAACATGCAGTGAGCTAAGTTAATTTAAGAAAAAGCAAAATATGACCCCCAGGAAACACTATAACAGAATTTTGCATTCACAAAACTTTCAGTTCTCAGGAGTATCTCTTTTTGTTAAAAAGACAAATGTGAACACTTTCCATTATTGTATTTATTTATTTATTTATGTTGTTGCAATATAGCTTTCTATAAACAAACTGTTCAGATATGAAACTTTCAGGCTTCTGCCCTTTCCCCCTTTTGGTTGCTATCCTTCAAAATTATAAGTATTTCTAACACACTCCTCTCTTTTTCTCAGCAGAAGCCTGTATAATTAAACCTCTACTTGAAGATATGCCTTCTTTGCTTCTGTGCCTCCAGATAAACAGTTTTGTTCTCAATAAGTTTGATTGTCAAAAGATAAGACTGTGATGTATTTCTCTGGGAAGGGAGGATATAATTCTCTAGCTAAGCAATTTGACTTTCAAGAAACCATGACTTCTCTCCTTACCCAGTTAGATCCACTTTTTTCATTTAAGTCTTTTATTTGTCACTTAAATGCAAGCCATGATTTTGTTATCACTGGATCAAATAATCAGCACTGTGAAAGAATATCCTTTAATAAGGATTATATCAAATGAGAGTAATGCCAGAAAATATGTTCTTGGGGAATTGCAAAAGGCAGTATATAAAGCTAAGGATCAGAAAGGCTTCTATCCAGCAATAACAAACTATATTGCACCCTGATGAAACAGGAAAATTTGGATATCAATGAAAATATCTTCTGCAGAACCTGCATAAAATAGGGACTAATACTGTGACAATGACAATTCTCAAAACACTGTCGAGTAACTAGTCAGAAAAAAAGGTATATTCTGTCTACAAAATACAGTAAAAGTTTAATATAGTTTTCAGAGTATGGAAAAAAAGAGAAACATTCCAAAGTGAAACAAATTCCTTTCCCTTAGCATGATATTCACAAACCATTAAATTTAATAGAAAGGAGAAACAATATGGTTTTGAAATAATTAAATGATAATTTAAAGGATCAGGTCTTCTTATACCTCTCAGAGATTCACATGGACTTACATGCTGCTGCCATTATCCAGCTAGATTCTTGAGAAGTTACATAAAACATAATTCTCTACCCTTAAGAGAGATGTTCAAAACACCTATCATAATAAATGTCTAGATGATATTATATAAAATTTAGCCACTGTAACAGAGAAATTCCTTCTAAATCCTAGGTGCATATGTACATAGTTAACCTTGATTTCACTGCAAGTAATTTGAAAGAAAAACAACATTCAAGGAATTAACTTGGGTCTAAGAATGGACATATTTGAAAGCAAGAATAAACTGTCTGTGGATATAAACAAAGTATTGAAAAAACATAAATCCTAACATTCATCTTATACACTATTCTTGTACTACTGACACTAAATGTGGGATGTACACTTCATAATCACATAAAACTGGAAGAGAAATCCTATGTTTTCAGATCCAGCCCTTTGTCATTTTGTCTTCACTTTATAGAAAATGTTTAAACGGGATGAAAATACACCTTCCATGAAAATATAAAGCTGTAACTATAGAAGTGCAGGTTGTTTGTGCTCACTAATTTTGCTTACTGCTCCTGTTGGAGGTTGCTCCAGAGCAAAGGAAATTTAAGGTGCTCTTTAGTCAGAAGACTCCTAGAGTTTGACTCTCCGTGTCTCCACAACATTTTATAAAACTATGAATTCAGACCAATTTCTACCATCAGGAAAAATTTTCACACTTAGGAAATGGAAGGAATAAAGATGCCTCCCTTCAGCCTTGGATAAGAATCTACATAGTTTTCTCACTCTCATCTGAAAAAAAAAAAAAAAAAAAAGAAAAAAAACTTTACACTGTACATCTTTAAATCTCACTCAGTCTTTAAACATTCCTATTTCACAGGCTGGACAGTTGGAGAAAGCTGTCTAACAGGAGCAATGCAGTGTGTAAATCAATCAAGTACTTGTTGGATACTACAGGTCAGCATTCATATTTTAGAATTCTGACACTAACTTGGTTGACTATACAACAAGCATCACCTATTCAAGAAGCAACTTAATATATTATTAGAGACAACTGCAAATTCATTATGCTCGTGTTCATTCCTGCTTTATCTCTACTAGATACCGATGCTGATGTGAAAATCTAGAATTTAACTTAAGAAGTTAAGCTTGAAATCTGTGGTTATAGTGAACTTTTGTATACTTATTGTTTCTCTAGTCACAACTTCTGGGTCACATCAATAGTCAAGCAGTGCTTTACATCTTGTTTCTGCAATAATGAAAGCAAACCCAGAGTAATATCTCTTAGATATGTGGTTAGAAAATGGTAAACGTGCAGAATCTTCACGATTTAAAGTAGCATGTGTCTCAGAAAAAAAAAAAAAGTGTAAAAATTTCAATATGGAAGAGGATCATCCAAATTCATCAATCTGTTATTTACAACCACATACCAAACCACTGGCAAATATAATGAAAACAGCAGGTCAGGACAATTCAGTGAAAGTTATGAAAGTATCTAAACTGACACACTTAGATAGTTTATATACCTCTCTCAGATAACTGTGGGGGACAAACAGTGTTAATGAAAAAATAAGACTACTTTCTACATGCCAATTTCTACTCTGAAGTAAATTTACACAAAACTTTGAAAACAGTGCTGATATACAATATACTCTGACTAGCAAATCTTTTTACTGCATGGCAGTCATCTTCATACTCTAGCTAATTATGCAATTAAAAGTCAGACATAAACACACAAAAAAGTTGAAAAATATCTTCTAATCCAAGAGTTCTGTCACATGTATTATCTACAGGCAAGATCTCTGTGGTCAAATGGCATTCTAATGATGTGTTATTATTAAATACAAATGTCAGTGCTTCAGGTGAATGCTGCAGATATCTGTTGCAGCATTGACAGCTCACCTACAAATCAAAGTTTTAAAAAAAGGAAATTCAAATAATCAAACATGGTTTTACTCCAAAATGCATGATAACTACAATGAAGAAAAGTCATGGTAATTATTTGAATTGCAAAACTAGTCTCAATGCAATATCCTTTCTTGATTCTTCCTTTTCCTCAAGATAAAAAGAAAAATAGAGAATTTGAAAAGCATACCAAACCAATAAAATACTCAATTGAGCTTATATCTAGGTTTCAGTTTAACTCCAATAATATTTAGTGTCTAGATATTTTCATGGTAAAACTGAAAATTAGAGATTTAATTAGAAAACTTCTGCCATCCTGCCGTTCCTAACTTTGCCCTTTGTTCACAGGTCACTGACAACATCTAACAACAGTTATGTAAAGAATTATACTGCTGTCACCTGAAAATATCAGGTCTTAAAACTGGAAGTCCTCCTGGTAGCAAACGTGTATGATTGAAAAGTTTAAAAACAGTCATTGGTAATATACATATACAACTGTTTCTTATGTTAAATTCCATTTAAGAAAAGGTTTGTGCAAGAGTGTTATGGTTTTGAAATATTAATATAAGAATTATATATATACACACACATTTATTTATTACAGCTAATGAGGATTTTATTTTTGCATTGTGCTGATTTGTTTGTTTGTTTGATTTTTTAGTTAATGAGAACACCATATTTTTATTAAAATCTAAAAATTAGAGACAGCAGTGTTGTGTAGTTTTTGAGTTTTGGGAGTTATTAAATGATTTTTTATAAGTTCTGTGGAAATTAGATCTCTTTAATCCTAAAATAACCTTATTGTGAAAAAGTCCAATGTTCAACTGCAAATGAAATGGTGTGGAAATTTTCTGCCAGTCCTGCTGCTTGTGTATTTGAAAGACTATTTGGTCTTAGCAAAGTACACATGGAAATGACCATCTTTCAATTCACATCTCTGTGTCCAAACCCTCTATTCTTCCCATCTCCTAAATGCTTTTCTGTTGATTAAAACACATATACTGTACAGTGTCATTGGAATAACACTGAGTTAAAGGGGAAGAGTGGGTCAGCCAGGGGATATTCAACCTTATTCATAGGCATCTTATATGGATCCTAGATGTCATACAAAGCTTGGAATGGAGGCTTTTCATTAGACAGAAGAAAATATTATTCTAGCAAGAAAATGCAGTAGATGTTTTTTTTTGGTTTTTTGGGTTTTTTTTTTGGTCTCAAGCACTGTCACACTGTAGTGTCTATTAAAGCTGCAGTCAAAAATTCAAAATATTTCTCTTGATATGTACTTAGATAAGTCAGAAGAGATAATTAAATCACTTATGTTCAAAATATGACATATGAAAAGAAGTGAAGCTTGCAGAAAATATTAAAACAGATTCAGAACTTTTTTTTGTGGTGAACAGGAAATCCACCCCCTCCTATTGATATACTAAGGAATGCTTTGAAATACACACAAAGAAAGGATAATTTAATTAGATATGCTACTGCTAGGAGACATACAGAAGGAAGAAAGAATTCCATTAAAAAACAGTGTGCTAATTAAAAATAACTAAAGACTACCAAATTGGAGATATTTATACACAGTTATTGTCTGTTCAGCTGCAGCCTTTTAAGTGTGTACATGTTTAAGTCACTTATAGGCAGTCAGAACAAAATCTTGCTAACTCAGCTAAGCTAACTGGACACGAGACGGATTTACATGTGTGGTATATGATATTAGATACTTCAAGGTTATTGTTAGTAGCTATAAAATATTTCAGACCTTGATCCTATAAAAAAGGGGTTTCAGCTTTGTCAGCAGAACTGGTCTGAATGTTTATTCTGCTTTTCACTGTAATCTTTAGAACTGTCAGCATAAATCACTGTTGGATGTCAGTCACTTCATTATGCAATACACATTTTAGCACCAACACAAAACAACATTTAGCAGCCACCATTTGTATTCATTAAAGTCAACTGTTAATATTTCAGAACAATTTTCACACTATGATTGACTTCATGATTTTGTATCTTTCTATACAATTAGGCAAAGTACAAATTCACCAGTTCATCATGATAAATCAACAGTATTATTAATTTATCTTGTCCTAATGTTTAATTATTTAATAAATTAATCCATATCTCCAACTTTTCTTTTAGCATTTTTAAAGTTCTATATGGTTACTACTGTGTTGCAGTGGTGATTCTTTTAAGTAATTCTGGAGCATTTGTAATTCCCTTCTTTTTCCTTAGCATCTATATAGTTCATAATTTATAAAAAAGCATTTTTAGCTGGCAGGGCTGAGATCTGCTGCCATTATAATCAATGGAAAGATTCTTATTGGAACCTGGAATCAGAAAATCTGTCATCATGGTGCACATTCTGGCAGCTTCTGAACTAATAAAGGGAAAAGCTCAAGTATATTGTTTGCTCAAATAATAAGCCAACATCATTAATTTTGTAGATATTGTAATAGGGGTCATTGCTGGAGTTCTGGCAGCTTTTTGATTCTGTGTGTTACTAAAAACACACATTTAAACCAGATGGAATTATGAAACAAAGTTTTTCATTGCAACTATATTTTTTTTAATTAATCCAGTGAATGCTGCAAGAGAAATAATAACCATCACTGGAATAGTTTTGGCTGACATGGCAAGACAGCTGGCAGCAAAGAGTCTGTTTCCATAAAAAGATAAAAATGTCTGGATTTTGTAATGTTCATTAGTGAAGATCTCTGTGTGTTCTATATTTCATTTAGATCTCTGGCCTTTACTGATGGAATGATCTGTAAACATTTTTTATCTTCAAAATCCTATCAATCTAAACTTTCCTTTTGGCACTCCCATTATGTTCTAAACTAAAAAAGAATAGCTAACATAACCGATTAATAGCTATAATAGAGAATTAGCTTCTGCTGGTATCCAATAAATTATTAAAAATGTATATCCATGATACTTCAAATTAAGTATGGTAGTTCTTTAGTTCCCAATTCCTTTTTTATTTTGGATAGATAAGTATGTTTTTGGGGAAAAAGAAAAAAATAAATTGGACACAATGGAAACCTCATGGACATAAATAAAAGTCAAAACCAAGTTTGTAACATAACCAATAAAAAGAAAAGAAAAGTCTCAGCCAAGCAAGCTTCTGTTCTAGAGTATATTCATTGGTTTTCAGATAAATGCTGCTACTGTAACATAGAGTAGCTAAATTCATTCACTGCTGGAGTTTAATACAACTGTAAACTTTTATGTAAAAATATATTGGATACTGAAAATGCCTAGAACTACTGGCACTTTTACTGGCCTTTATTTTCCTTCTCTTATTACCTGACATTCTTTGTGATGTTAATCAGATGTTTCCAATTACTTTTTGCATTGCTACTGCTGTTGAGCTCCTCTTTTTTTAGATCCATACCTCCATCCTAATTATAGATGAGTAGCAACGGGACCTGAAAATGTATTTGTAGTTGCACAGAGTTCAGCAAGATAAATATCACCCCCCCATCTAACACTTGTTGCTTGCTCGCTCTAACCTTTCTACAGCATGAAGGATAGTAAATATATCCAAGTGATATATCCAAGAAGATCACTTCTCAGAGTAGCTACTGTGAAGATATCCAAATCAGAGTTAGAAGCAATCAGTTCTGAGAATTGTTCATCAGAATAGCATAGGAAGGCAATGTGTGTTTAGGAATATCCAGAATTTACACTGATCAGTCTTAAAATTACTTGCATTATTTGTTTACTTTGATCATTTTGTCATTGGTTGGGGTTTCATTTCATGCTGACAGTGGTTGTTGGTAAACTGATAGAAACCAGAAGAACATAGGAACACAGGAGGAACTAAAGTATGCCTATATAAAGACATTTGGAAACATGAAGTCATGCATATTTCTGAAGAAATCTATCAGGACTAAAGGATACATCTTCAAAGTTGTACCTTTCAAAGTGCTTGGGATGCCAGACAGCCTTCAGGTTTAAGCTCTTCAAGTTTCCCCTATCACAACTGCTGCTGGTGTCTGTCACTCCCACTTGCACAGGCTTCTATGCTCTACAGACATTTTTTAGAAGCATCAACATTTTCAACACAGAGTCTATCCATGTAGCAATGTCAGAAAAATAGGTATGAATGAAGTATCCTTCATTTCTTTGAAAATCCTGAAAGCTGTCTTCTAGAAACCTAATTTTTAGCATCTGTTTAAATTTAGACATGTAAGCACTGTTAACTTCTGATGGACATTCATCTATTTACCATCTCAAAAGTCCTTTATTATTCAGGTTCATATTCCTTCTATAATTCTAAGTCTACTGTAGATTATGGATGATCTAATTTTCTGTGAGTTTCCACTATTGTCTTTTAATTGCAATAAACTCAATGATAACTTGAAGCAGAAAAATCCCAAAAGCTAAATATTATCTTCTTATAGGAGAAGGAGTAATGATTTTTAGCTGATTTAGGGGAGATTTAAATTGGATATTAGGAATAAATTCTTTATTGTGAGAGTGATGAGGCACTGGAACAGGTTGCTCAGAGAAGTTGTGGAGGCCCTATCCCTGGAGGTGGTCAAGGCCAGGCTGGATGGGGCTTTGAGCAACCTGCTGTAGTGGGAGATGTCCCTGCTCATTTCAGGATGGTTGAGACTCGATGATCTTTAAGGTCGCTTCTAATCCAAACCACTCTATGATTATACAGTTCTAATAAATTTAAACATGATTTTTAGTGGTTTCAGTGTCTCTCTTTGTTAAAAAAAAATAAAATAAAAAAAATTAAAATTGAAACATTATTTACATCCTCTAACTTTTATATGAATTGTGTTTTATGGTTAATGTCTCTGTGGAACTTAAAAAACAATTAAAAAAACTTGCATATATAGAGTCTTCCTGCATTTTTAATATTAATCTTGGGTCCTGGGCTGTCTCCCTGACGTAATAAGCTCTTTTTTTTCCAATTGACTGATGAAAAACAAGAGAGAAATAGCACCATGATGAGATATGCGTATTCCATGCATAGTCCAAATGTACACTACACATGACAATAAAGGAAATTTCTAAATTCTTAAAATAAATTTTAAAAAAGTATAATCAACTTGCCAAAAGTCTCTATCTTTGATTTGCAAATAGAAATGTTGCATGTATTTTGAGAAAATAACAAACAAACACATTGATGATGGTATCTGTATTACCTCTGCTGAAGAAAAGGTCAAGAGGTCTGTCACATTTCTTAAGTTTTAAACTGTTTCACAATTTTCAATAGTTGCATATCAATTTTTGGACAGCAAATACAATTTTATGACAGGTGACCTTATCCTTGTCAGAAAGAGAGGTACGTTAGAGCTGTACATCAAAATGAAATACATTCTTTAATAATTCTGTCACCGTATCTAAGGTAGAATAGCATAGCCTCATTTAATGCATATCATTTACCTTTGAAGACTTGAGTTCAAAAAAGTGAGAAGAAATACAATATAAAGCTATTATATATTGTCATTACTTATTTTAAGATAAAACTGAGAAATTATTTCCAATAAGATCATTTTTCAGTATCATGACTTACAAAATATTGTCAGTCTGTTCTCCAACCTATTTCTTTTTGTACAGAGGGGGTTTTTCATTTTACTTCTTACCCTAATAATCCTATGAAGAACAAAACAACGTTTCTTTAGCTGGAATTCTGTATCAGGTCTACCAAGTTATCCATGTTAGAACAAATATAGAGCTGAGAATGAGTGATCTCTAGAATTACTCCAATCTCAAAAATGGCAAACAAGTCATGTCTTTTCTAAGTGATCAATTATATGTGTTGCTCTAAACCACAAATGCCTGATGAAGTCCCTGAAAAGAAACCTTCCTCCCAATGACATATCAAAATTTTTGTAGACTCAAAAATTCATACATTAAGGTTGGACTTCATTTAGAGTATGAGAAGAAGAAGACAGGACTTTATGTCTCTCTAATGCAGAAAAATACTTTTACAGTAAAATTCAGCCAGACTTCATCCGCATCCTGGAGGGAGGATGATGAGCAGCAGGCCTTCATTACACTCCAGTTGTCTTAGTCTGTGGAAAGATCCCAAGGGCAAATGTTTAACTTACAATGGAAGTCAGGTCAGTATATAAAACTTTTTTCACTGCCTTCTGAGAAGTATAACTTACATATCTGATCTAAATGCATCATGACTTTTTTTTTTTGTGCTTTTTTCAGACTCATTTTGATAATTAAACTCACACTAGAAACTCTGTGTAACCTAAATTACACTACAAGATTAACTATTAAAAAGGAGCTACATGCAGCCCTTAAAAGTATCAACTGATTTTCCTCAGAAAAGATGTTGTGATGTATTAAGGTAAGTGGTCTTACAAAATTTCTGAAGTCCACAGGTACATGAAGATTTCAAACAAGATTAGTCAGGTGTAATGAAAGTTACTGTTTCAGACATTTATTATTCATTGATTGCATTTCAAAAGTCACATTCCTCTATGAAACAACTTTCTTTTTGGCAACTATAAAATGTCCTCTGAAAAGACAATTTATAAGGACAGAAATCTGGAAGGACACAACAGACACAGCTTGAGATACTAATTTTCTACCTGTTGAGATTTTGGTGGCAGTGCACTTTTCTTGCTGTGCTCTGAATCACACAATCTAATAAAGGCAATTGAAAGCTGAAAGGAAGACTGAGAAGATGAACAGTAGTAACACATACCCGAGGACAACACATATAACATTAATCTCAGTCAGCCTAGATACAGATGACATGATGATATATATAGAACATGATGATGTAAGATTTGTAATTCTAATAGTTTTATGAACAGGTATGTATGGATGTTTAAATCTGTAAAATTGCTTGTTTTAGTTGTTCATTACCCACATCCTTTTTCTCACTTTTATCACATTACTTAACAGAATGTTTTAAGTTAGAGGCAGCATCATGCTACTTTCAAAAAAAAAAAAAACAAAAAAAAACAAAAC
>VZRU01001725.1:0-14667 GCA_013398155.1 Pedionomus torquatus
TGGTGTAGGGCAGCGCGCAAAATGGGGAGCGTCTTAAAGGGGCCGCCGCAATCCCACAATAAGGGGAAGGTGGGGAGCTGAGCGCTTGCACCTGCTCTCACAGGGCGGAAGGGTCTTGGGAGTCCAAAATTGATTATTTTTGTCCAAAAAAAAGAAGTCATTCTTTGATTTCATGTAGTTCCACTGGGTCTCGCAGCTTGTGGCGCTGAGGGGTAGCAGGCCCGTCCCTCAGGAAGAACAGGGATTAAAGCCATGTCTGCCAAGGACAGCTTCAGGCCCCAGTTCAGGCAGGTGTCACTGCGGTAAAAACACAGAAGGGTAATGAAAAAAAAAAAAAAGTTTCAGTTTTAGCCCCTCGGCGGGGTTCAAGCAGGGCAGAGCCCCAAGAGGAGCATCCACTCAGCTGTTGGGACCTGGTACGTGTAACCCACAGGCAAAAAGGAGGCCTCGTCTGCCCACGTTGGGGCCCTACCTCCTCTCAGGTGAAATTAAACCCTTTCCTTAGATCCTAAATGGTTAAAAATCAGCTTGATCCGCCTCTTGCAGGAGTAGGGATGGCGTACAGCCCAGGCCCCACCACCCTGAGTCCTCTTCTCCAAGACAAACATCTGAGGCGCAGGAGATGGAGCCATCGTCCGTACGTAGGGACCAGGGACACATGGTCCGGACCCATGGAGAAAATCCGGTGAACATCTTGCTGGATGCAATAGTGGATACAACCAGTACCAAAATTTAAGGGTGGTTAACAATAAGAGAATGGAAAACCATTTAAATTGCAGCTTTTGCCACTTTTTTTCCTTAGGAACAAACCTATGTGACGTTTCTAAAGCAGAATATTTTGGAAATCTCATTCCATTTCTATAACAACAGCTATAACAACTGGTGGAACTAAGGCCACTGGAAAATACAGCGTTTGTTTCTTTGCACCAGGAATAGTAACACTGATGTGTTAGAAGGATATATCCAACAGTAATTTTGTGGTACCCCAAAAAAGCGGGCTGATTCACTAATGGCTATTTTCATTTGGCTGACTCATTGGAGGACACTGGGCAGCATCATTTTTTTAAAAATTCATAAAGGATGGTTGAAAGGCATTCATTATAATTTCATTAGTGCACAAGAGGCAGTTCTGAGTGGTTAAGTGCAGCCAATTTTAACTTGTATACTGCTAGAGTAAAATAAGCATATCTATGTCTTTCTAGGAACATTATAGGTCTTAGCATCCTCCTGTAGCCATAGGCACAGGACCTGTACCAGGGGAGCTACAATCCCACCTGCCAGGGGACATTTACCAGCCCACTACAATGGTTTGTATAGTTGGCTGAATATTCTTTAAAAAAAAAAAATAAATCTTTAAGAAAACTTCTTTGTGTCTAGATGCACTTGTTAAATTAAAATTACCTGAAGAAAGAGAAGGTCCTAATTTTCTTTGAATTTTACAGTACAAACTCCAAGAAGGTCAGAAAGTGTCCTTTACCTCACTGTCCATAAGCTATCTATGATTATACCATAATCACTATCCAGTGATTTCTGCTGAATTTCAAAAAGACATTAAGGTGAGGTTAATGTTGAGCAAATATAAAGACCAAATCCTGACAAAGAAAGTGGAGGGTTGTGCTTCTGTCTATCCCTTCTTCTCCCCACTCCACCTTGCTCTGGTCCCTACCCAGACCAGTATTTCCTTGCAGTGCCTCTAGCTTTCACACCCACCGTCCCCTGAGACAGTTCAATCCACGGAGCCTACAGAAAACTGCCCACTTTTCTGCCAGGTTGGCTTTTTGCTAATTTAGCTGGAAAAGTGAGCTCAACTCATGGGCAAAGGACAACCAGGAAAGGTGCAGGGCTGGCAGAGGAGGGGGCAAAGAAAGCATAGCAAGGACAGCAGGAGAAAATGGCATCAAGCTATTAAGCAGCTCAGGATGTGCTCTGTACATTCTTAGGGAGGCAAACATAAGTTTCAGGGTTTGAGTTAAACAGAAGTTTAGAGAACAAAGAGTTTGCATCTTCCTTCACTGACGTTCCCTCCCGCTTAGTCACGGCAGGGATGCTGTCAGCCCGGTGGCCGGTCGTCGGGTGACGGGATCGGGGAACCTTTGGCACAGCAGACGTCAGCTGCTTCCTTTCCCTACGGCTCACTTTTTCCTCCTATAAAAGGGAGACAGTAATTACTCGCTCAGGAGAGCTACACGACCTGACTCATTGGTGCATATAAGGCCTCGTCACAAGAGGAAAGCTGAGAGGATAATTTGCTCTCTATGCTTCACTTGAGCAAATGACTGGTGGAAAGTTCAGCTCCTGCCTCTGTGCTCCATCAGCAGCTGCTGTCTGTGTCCCTGCCCACCCACAGCCCAGGGGTCATATGATGCTGCAGGATCCTGCTTTAGGTTGTATCGTGACAGCAGGTTGTTAACCTCTAACAAACATAGCGCTGATGCCTCCACCTTCTCTACCTATGATCCATTCTCTTCTCTACCAATATTAAGCCTACTGAGTTGATTTTTTTTGAGAGTGTCTGACTGACTTAAAAATTCATTTTTTCAGAATGACCAAAGGCTTCTCTCAAAGGAAAATTCCCAGCCACTGCCATGCCAAAGCAATTATAGCCATACCACAAATATTATCCTGCTATAATTATGCCGGTATGAGCCTCCATCTGAACAATACTCTGAGATATTTTCCCAGGCAGACAAAACCCTCTGACAGCTTTGACTCCAAGCCTTGGAGGGGAAGGGACCTGCTCCCCAAAGCCCTCTCCTCCTTCAGCCTGCTGCTGCAGAGAGGGAACCGAGACCTTCCGTTCCCCGGTACGATTTATCCCATCTGGCTGTTGTAGCTCGGCTCCTGCCTCCCTGCAGCCTCTCCGACTCCTCCCAGGAAGTCCCAGCTGCAGATGAAGCATTTCAGAGACAGTGAGAGGGCGGCATGTGTACAAACACAGCCTGGGCGGTCGTGCCAGACTTCTACAATGTAAGGCAGCGTGGTCCATTTTGATGTAAGTTGGTTTTACCCCCCACCATCGCTTCTGTTGCTTGCGTGTGTGTGTGTGTGTGTGAGCGCTTGCTGGCTGTGGCTGCTGCATTCGCTCATGTTCCTGCTGTGGTGTTGGACCCCATGGTGTGATGGAGTCAGGATCATTGTCCCCAAAAGCCCCTTGGGGGGACCTGTGAGCAGACAGGCTGGCCAGCACCATGGAGGTGCTTGAGGAGCGGCAGGACAGAGGAAAACGGCTGGTGCCTGTAGGCTGGAGGGCAGAAGGTGGTGAGTGACCAGTCCCCATGGTGACCTTTCAGCTGTCACCTCTAAAATCCTCAGTGTGCTCCAAACCATGCACTCCACGAGGGAAAGAAGTGCCCCAGCTCCCTGCTGGGAGAGTGCCTACAGCACAGCCTGAAGTGCCCAAAATCGTGACACTGAGCCTTTCCCAGGCTTCTTGACTTTCTGGTAGCTGACCCTTCTCCAAAACATTGCCCAGGGCTGGGGAGGTGAGGCAGAGCTCTCTCCTCTAGCCCGTCACCCTGACCCTCCCTCCAGCTCTTTGCAGGAGCCTTGTGCACAGATGAACCACCACCCATGCGATTTTCTATAGCTCAGTGAAGCCCTTTTTACCACCACACTTAAATTTCGTCACCTGCAAGTTTTGTCCCTTCCTTCCAGTGCTTGTTTGCTTTGCATCCCAAAGCAGTGTTCCCCGCATCTCAGCACCCCTTCCTGACACACAGGTGTCCCATGCACAGGGACAAAGTGGGCATTTTGTAGTTCCAAGCAATATTATGCTGTGGATTCCCTTTTTTCCAAAGAAATGTAAAATCCCACTGGTCTCAGCTGCTTTGCACTTGTGTTAGAAGGGGACTCACATCCTGTGTGTAAGGATGGAAGGTGCACCAAGCACCTAACAACGTACCTGTGGGCTGGCCAACTTCAAACGCATTGTAACTTATTTTTTGGCAGCTGGGTAAATTAAGCCATGGCTGATCAAGACAAAGATGAATGCATCCTCCAGACTCACTGCTTTTACCTCAAGTACCTCACAAAACATTAACTTACTTTAGATTAAATAATGCATGTATTCTGTAGAATAGTTAAGGGGACACGAGATGAAGGAGGAAGCTAGATCAGGCACAGACATTAATTTGTTTGGGACCCTGGAGGAAAGGTAAACATCAAAATCACTTTGGAGATGGAAGCTGACATTGTGTTAGCCAGAATAAATCTTGCAACTAAAGAGCTTGGAGTTGCAGCAGTCGAGTGGCCAGAAATTCTCTATAACAGCAGCACTCTTGCTTCGATATTTATTTCTTCTTTGTAACCTTAAGACCACAAGTGGGTGGGTTTGCCCAGTGTGCATCCCTAAGGCTCCTTGTTTCACTCTCCAGCCCCAAGAAGCAGGGTGGCCAAACAGCCCTGCCAAGGCACAGCCACCACCAGCAAGGAAGGTGGAGGTGCTGCAGGGGAGGAAGGGCAGAAGCAAGAGATACCTGGGATCAATGAAACTGGATGGGAAGCTGATGTTCAATAGCAAATTCCCAGAGAATGCCCTCTCACTGGTGTCTGAACTGCTCCCTCCAGTGCAGAGGAAAGAGAGGGGAGCCTAAAAGCAGGGAGAGAAGAGGCAGAAGCTATTGTTGTCCCTGTGATCCTGACTTTGTGTGTTTCATGGGCACAAAGTACAATCCTATTGCTGTTTGACATTGCAGTGACAACGTACAAAGCAGCTCATTCCCTCTCTTCCTTTCTGTGGCAAAATAATGTCTGGGGGAAATGCAGGTCCATACCTGGAGTGAGACAACAGGATCTGTGGCATGCTCAGGAGAGCAGGACCGTCTCTGCGTCACTTCTTGCTGGGGAGGAAGAGCAGCGCTGGATATAACTCCTACTCCAGCAAGGTATTGGATGTCCAGTGTGACTATTTCTGACCGGCAGCCTGGTCCCTGGCTCAGGCTGCAGGAGTGTGGGGAGCTCACTGCCTAGGAGCGAGCCTTGGCAGCGATGACAGATAGGGCATGTTAGGAGAGGCCACACTGGTCCAATCTCCTCTGTACCTGCTTATTTTCAGGTAGCCTGTTTAAAGGGAACATCTCATAAGCAAGAGAACATCTTTCATACAGAAGAAAGCTCACTGTATGCAGGGTTGCCCTGTCTGATGGTCTTTACTACTAAAGCCTCTTGGGTTGCGAGGTACTTGGGAAATATCAGCATCCCTCTTGAAGATACAAACATGCAGAACAAAGAAATCACGTGTGGCAGAAAGTCAGTGGTGGAAGGCTATGGCTGCTAAGACCTCTACGTTTGTATTCAATTACTCCATCTGGCTGCCAGGCAAATTGCAACTGGAGAAATGCACTGTTCGATCTGGGGGGGCAGCACAGGCTGAAAGAGATCTGGGGGCTGCATGGTTCTGTGATGCTCTCCAGCCTGGTGGGTAGCTGCCCATGACAGCATCATGCAGACTGGGGATGGGATGATGTCAAAAGAAGAAAGTATTTGTCATTCCCCTTCCTGAAAGGGCTGGAGCAGACAAGGCCTTTCCTCAGAACTGGGAATGTCTAAGCTTAAAGCACCTTCTTCCCACCAATCCCCATCACATTTGCTGTTAAATTCTCTGAACTGTGACTGGCAGCTGCCCCATCACAAGAGAAAAGCACTGGAGCTGTTAATACTTCCAGCTATCTTTTACTTCCCAAACCACAAATCCTTCCACTCCCACCAAAATCAGCTCAGGCACTGGGTTTTGCTGACCATAATATCCATAAGCTTGGGCAGAAAGAGCAAAACGTTGGACAGGGGGAGAGGAGTGGGGCTCCCCTAGATCTGGGGAGCTGCGACTTCTGCTCACCCTTGGCTGCCTGCCCGGTACCACAGTGGAGCGCAGAGTCCANGCCCGGTACCACAGTGGAGAGCAGAGTCCACAGGGTGCCATCTGAAACACAGGTCCCCTCAGCAAGTGATTTGCAACGATCCTGAGCAATATAAAAAGCTGTATAAAAATCTGGAGACCTCAACGCAGAATACCTTTGAGGCGCTTTTCAAATTGTAGTGCAGCCCTCTGGAAACGGCAGGGGTGNGCCCATGACAGCATCATGCAGACTGGGGATGGGATGATGTCAAAAGAAGAAAGTATTTGTCATTCCCCTTCCTGAAAGGGCTGGAGCAGACAAGGCCTTTCCTCAGAACTGGGAATGTCTAAGCTTAAAGCACCTTCTTCCCACCAATCCCCATCACATTTGCTGTTAAATTCTCTGAACTGTGACTGGCAGCTGCCCCATCACAAGAGAAAAGCACTGGAGCTGTTAATACTTCCAGCTATCTTTTACTTCCCAAACCACAAATCCTTCCACTCCCACCAAAATCAGCTCAGGCACTGGGTTTTGCTGACCATAATATCCATAAGCTTGGGCAGAAAGAGCAAAACGTTGGACAGGGGGAGAGGAGTGGGGCTCCCCTAGATCTGGGGAGCTGCGACTTCTGCTCACCCTTGGCTGCCTGCCCGGTACCACAGTGGAGCGCAGAGTCCACTGGGTGCCCTCTGAAACACAGGGCCCTTCAGCAAGTGATTTGCAACGATCCTGAGCAATATAAAAAGCTGTATAAAAATCTGGAGACCTCAACGCAGAATACCTTTGAGGCGCTTTTCAAATTGTAGTGCAGCCCTCTGGAAACGGCAGGGGTGAGGAGGTAGGTGGGGAGTTGCCACTGCAACCGAGCCTGGGGAGGGGGGCTGACCTGGTACCCCATATGATCCTGGCACAGCAGAGCACAGAGCCTATCCCCTCGCGTTGCAGCTCTGTGTCTCACATCTCGGCTGCTTTCACTTGCCCTCCTCATCCCTGTTCAAATGCACTTTATTTGCAGTATTGGCAATTGTCTCAGCTCATTGCTTCAGAAATGTCCTGCTCACATCCCTACACTGGCTCTTCTTGATGCACTGAGCATCATTTGTCTCCAGTTTCCAGTCCCTTCACTCTCTGGTTACCTCTTCCTTGCGCTGTTATTTAATTCTGCCTTTGCCGCTTTTCATCATCCTCATGATAAATTCCCCACCACGCACATCCGACTTTCTCCCACTGGGCTTATCCAACTGGAAGGAGGATTTTGCTCTGAATGTTTCCTACTGTCCTTCTTCCTACCTCCACCCCTGGGCCCAGCCATTATGGAAATTAAATATCAGTAAGGCAAACTGTACCTTGGTGTCTCCGTACATCACGATGACCTCTGTGCTGTGCTCCCCTCTTGCCTGTACCCAGCTGCTGTCTGGTCTTGCCATGAACTTTAGGTGTAAAACTCAGTGTTTTGTTTAGGATCCTTCACCAAGGGGTCCAGTAGGAGAAAGGAGCAAATACAGCTTCTGCTATTCCTTAGAGCAGTAAGGAATAAAAAAGTTTTTTCTTCTAGGAAAAGGGGGTATTTTCTGGCCTGTAGAGAACAAAGAGGTCCTTCTGATGGAGGACAAGAGAGGCTACAAAGGCAGAGCCTGAGATCTGGAATCATTGACCTGGCATTTACAGCTTGGCTGAGCTCATTTGACCCCATGACCTTTTCCAACTGAAAATGAGGTTTAAGGCATTGCCAACTCCCCAGTGAGTTTTTGCTCATCTGTTTTCTTAACTCTTGTTGAAACTTGTAAATGAAACATCCTCCTGTGCCAGCTCTCACGTATTTGATCTTTCATAAAAGTTGTGCGAAACCTCTTCCAGAAGCCACTGCATCAGCATTACTGCCCTAAGGTTGGTCAGCAGCAACCCATTAAGCAATACAGGCACACCTTAAATTGGGAAAAACCTACCTGGGGAGGCCACATCCCCATTACGTGTCACCCCATTACCATTAGTGAAATTTTCAAACTCACTTTCTTTCTCTTTGCAGGCAAAAATGTCACGACCACTGCAAGCTCAGAGACTGGAGGGAACAGACAAGAATATCTGGTGAGTTAAGAGAATGTCTGTTTTACCCCGGTGGTAGATGCAGTTTTAAGCAGCCTAACACCAGATGGAAACTGCCACAACCACACAGCTCAGAGCAGGACAGTCTCCCTCAGCTGCTTTGCATTCGTTCAGAAAGCACATCAGGGCAGGTTTGTCCCAGGAGACTCTACCCTGGCTCAGCTCTGTGATGCTGCTCATGCTTGATGCCATATTTTGTGTCCCACACCATCCTGCAGGAAGGTAGGTAGGGGCACATTGTAGAGCATCGTGCTCCATCCAATCCATCCACCCCAATGATCCCAGCAGCACCCAAAGCCCTTCTCTGCCTCATTTCAAGCTACAGACAGCTGATGAGATGGCTCTCAGGCGAGGCAAGCGCTGAGTTCAGCCTGCCCTTCCCTCTGCAGAGGCCTTCACAGTATCTAGTTCCTAATTTTGCAGAACTAGTATAAGCTTGAAAATCTCCGAGTCCTCTCCTGCTCAGCCTGGTCTGATCAGAAGCAGTGTGTGGCTTCAGCTGTGACCACACAACCAAACAAAATGATGGCTGTTTCTTTTGAGAACAAATTAAAACTACTCCCCAGTGCCTCACCCTCAGTTTAATTGAAACAGGTCTGAAATGACCTGTGCTTGGTCCTGTCCACCTGTGAGCAGGAGGATGGCTCTGCAGGAGGGAACACCATCCTCACTCCCTTCCAACAGGATGCTGGCAAGCAGAGCCAGTGCTAGCATGCTGCCTGGATGCTCTGTAAATGCCTTTCTCTCCTTTCCTTCTTTCCAGGGTGGAGTTTGTAAAACTGGCTGCCACCTATTCCAAGGTGAACCTGGGCCAGGGCTTCCCCGACTTCCCCCCACCGGACTTTCTGAAGGAGGCGTTTGTGAAAGCCCTCAGCGGAGAGAACCACATGATGCACCAGTACACCCGTGCCTTCGTGCGTGGACAGACCCCCCGCTCTTTGACAATACCCACCTCATTCCCCATTAGCCTTGGCTGCTTCAGGGCTCACCAGGCAGCAATAAACAGGGCAAACCACACATCCAGCCTCAGCCTGGGTTCCCCTGCACCCAGGGCTGTAAAAACCCTGCTTTTCCATGCTGTTTGAAGCAGCTGGGTTGGAAGATGCCCCACACATTCAGTCACAGGGCATGTGGCTGCCCAGGCCCCTTCCAAGGGCTTTAAGGAGGCTTCTGTGACCCAGTTCCCACCTGTCCTCTCGCCCCACAGGGCCACCCACCTCTGGTGAAGATCCTTGCCCAGTTTTATGGGAAGCTGCTTGGACGAGACCTGGATCCTATGACCAATGTGATGGTGACTGTGGGGGCATACCAGGCTCTTTTCTGCTGCTTCCAGGCTTTCATTGAAGAAGGCGATGAGGTAACCCAAGATTTTGGCTTGTTGCACAGGCAGTCTTCCTCCAGCAGAGCCCATCATGGTTGTGGGTCTTCCAGGAGCAGGGTTTTTTTAGCCCTTTTGCAAAACAGAAAAGTTTTTATCCCCATTCTCCAGTATCTGAGCTTCCAAATAAAAAAAAAAATCTCTGCCACAAAGCACTGACTTATTTCTACATAGGGCGAAATAACCTTCGTGACCTGAGTGATGTTGTTTTTTTCTGACACTACCCACTGGCAATGCATGTTCTCCATGACAGTAATTCAAGGACTAAAATTTCCTGTCCTTCCCATTGTTCTCTGCACCCATCAGAGAAGGTCTGAGCAGAGCCAGGAGGGTGCTGACATGTCCCTTTCTTCCAGGTGATAATCATCGAGCCCTTCTTTGACTGCTATGAGCCAATGACAAAAATGGCTGGTGGGACACCAGTGTTTGTCCCGCTGAGACCGGTGAGTGGGTTGGAGCAAAGCCACTGAGGAGGGAAGAGACATAGCAGAGAGGTGAGTGGTAAGCAAAGTGCAGAAGTAGCAAAGGAAACTGAGATTCCTCTCTGTTCTCTCTAGAAAGCTCCAAAAGATGGCAAATTGATGTCTAGCAAGGACTGGCAGCTGGACCCGGCTGAACTGGCTTCTAAATTCAATGAACGGACAAAAGCCATTGTCCTGAACTCACCCAACAATCCCCTGGGCAAGGTAACGACTCAAGCCTTGCTGTGGTTGGCCCTGAAAGCAGCTGGGGTGCTTCAGCTCACCCAGCCACATTTGAGTGTAGCAGTGACTTGATCTTCCTCACACAGAAGGAAAATGGGTGTTGTGGCAGCACTACCCACTGCCCTCACTCACCTGGTATTTTTAAGCATTTTTTTTTGTGGTTTTTTTGTGACAGCCCTGTTAGACCATTGCAGCCAGCTCCCTGGCTTGTGAGACGGTGCAGGCAAGACATGGAGCCTTTGCAGAGAGAGGCAGGGGCTGAGAAATGGTCCTGCAGCATCTGTCTTTCACTCCCTGCCTGCTGCAGGTATTCAGCCGAGGGGAGCTGGAGCTCATCGCAGACCTGTGCGTGAAGCACGATGTCCTGTGCTTCAGTGATGAAGTGTACGAGTGGCTGGTCTATGATGGGAAGGAACACATCCGCATCGGTACGGAGAACGGCTTGGCTGAGCTTGGGTGTTTTCTCTGGGTACAGCATCTTCAGGGAAGGAACTGGTGATTTAACTGGGGTCCCTGGTAATTACATGGGCTACTTACTTGCATGCACAGCTCTGACAGACACGTATCCCTGTTAGAGGTATTTTGCTGCACTCAGTCTCAGCCTCCAAAATAGATCTTAAACTGGAGCCCTGAAGTCCAGAGCCAGTCAGAGGAAACAGAGAGCTGGCTTCACAGCATGAGATCCAGAGCAAAGAGCCCTTTATCTCCAGAGAAACTATTTTTTTCCCCACACTTCATAAAACTGCAGTTTTCTGGTTTCTCTAGTTTTGGGACATCCATTTCAATATGATTTCAGAGGTCTGTTCTTCCTGTTGCAGTTACATGCAATCCCTTTGTTGCAGGATGATGGTGCTTGGCACCTCTGGGAACCCTCGGGCTGGGTACTTGTATATGAAAACAATTACAAAAGAAATGTTCTTGAGAAACCTGGCTGCCTGCTTGGGGTGTGATTTGAGGCTCATCTGGATGAAAAGATGCCCTGTGAACACAAGAGGCCACCATGGGTTATGTTGGGCAAAGAGCTTCCATTGTGTTATTAATGCAGCCCAGGAATGAACATGCTGAGCTCTCCTGTTTCTCTCCTGTTCCATTGCCAGCCAGCCTGCCAGGGATGTGGGACCGCACAGTGATCATTGGGAGTGCTGGAAAAACCTTCAGTGCCACTGGATGGAAGGTGAATTCTCCCGTGTGACATCTCGTGTTCTCCCCATCTTCTCCCCTTTGCTCCAGGGCGTAGGTCCCGTGTTGCTGGGGACCCTGCTGCCACACACTTGACTTTGAACCTCAGGGTCTGAAAGTGTCAAAGCTGCTTTGCAATAGCTCTGTCTGGAAAGATGCAATGAAGCCATCACAGACAAATAAAAGGAGCCCAAGGTGGTACCCAGAAATTTACCACCTTCCTCCCTCTCTCCTGACTACAGGTGGGCTGGACTGTGGGACCCAACCGGCTGCAGCAGCACCTCCGTAATGTGCACCAAAACTCAGTGTACCACTGTGCCACTGCTGCCCAGGTAAGGTGGCTCCCTGCAACTGTCTCTGCAGCTCCTAAATCCCTGAAGCAGGGCTGAGAGAGGGTCCTCCCATGCCCTACTTACCTGTGAATTGCACTGGAGCAAACACTCTCATTCTCATACAAGCCTTGACCATCTCCACACGGGGCACTCTCTCTCCTTGCAGGAGGCCGTGGCTCAGGGTTTCCAGAGGGAGCTCGAGCTCTATGGGAAAGCAGACAGCTACTTCAGCCAGCTGCCCAAAGAGCTGCAGCAGAAGAGAGACTGGCTGGTCCAGAGCCTGGATGCTGTGGGGATGAAACCCATTGTCCCCGAGGGCACTTACTTCTTGGTGGCAGACATCTCCAAGTTCAGTGAGTCACACAGCTGCAGTTTTGCTCAGGCAGGGTTGAGTGTGGGAGGCCAGCTCAAAGCGGTACCACTGTCAGGGATGGGAACCTGCATATACCACCACCAAGGGAGGGATGGACAATAACATATTTCCCACCTGAGCTCCCAGAGGCCATGGATCTGGGGCTCGGCTGAGGCATCCAGCAGCAGCCCCCACCTCCGTGCTGCTCTGCTTCTCCTGCAGAATCCGATGTCCCTGATGTCCCTGACTCCGATGAGCCTTACGACTCCAGATTTGCAAAGTGGATGGTCAAGAATAAGGTAAATGTGCTTGGCCCTTTCTGCCACCTTTGCCATGGGTGGGTTTGTGCCCTCCCTGCTGGCTGCACTCACAGGAGCCAGCAGCACATCATCGCCACCGCTGGGTCCAGCGGCTTGTCTGAGGGGTGCCCAGGATGCCTGTCAGCAGCTGAGCCCAACCCTGGCAGCCTGAGCTTGAGCAGAGTGAGCAGACAGGGCACCAAGAGTACCTAACAAACCCATCCATGTGAATTGTGAGCAATAAGCAGATGGTTTCATGCCAGCCTAGAAAGAGTAACCTCAGCTCCACGTGTTTCCCCTTCCCAGGGACTTGCTGCCATCCCGCTCTCCGCTTTCTACTCTGGGGCTCACAAGAACAACTACAACCATTTCATCCGGTTCTGCTTTGCAAAGGTGAGATACATGGCAACACAAAGGAAGGTGAGGTTGAGGGTAATATTCAGGGTTTAATGAGAGAAATGCCAAGAAGTAGTGCAGGGCACTTTGGATATTAAAGTCTGATCATGGCATCACAGATGGTTCAGCCCTTTCCTGCAGACAAGGAAGCTGAGCTTGGCACAGGCACAAATCCTGCCCCCTTTTCAGGTTTGTCCCATCAGCATCCCATGTTTCTTGGCCAAGGCAGGGAGTCTTCTGGGTGTATGTTTGACAGCCCAGTGGCTACACCGGCCGCAGAGAAGCTGAGCCTGTCTTACACTGAGCACGGGGCATTCACAATTTGCAGTGTTCCAGAATGAGAATGAGATTTTATATAAATGATGACTCTCCCAGGGTAAGGGGAAAAGGGATTTGGTTAAAAGTCACTGACCAAACCTATGGTGTTTGTTTAGAAGGAAGCCACGCTGAAGGCAGCAAATGACATACTGCAAAAATGGAAACAGGAAAAAACCAGTCCCTGAGCACACTGGAGACAAAACCAGACTCTCCTTGGCACTGACCTGCCACAACTGCTCCTCTTCCTTTGCTTGGCTACAAACTTTAACACATCCTTATTTTTGTGCTTTCAACCACATTTTCTGTCGGACAAATGGGTAAGAGGTTTGCTGGGCCCAGGGTCTGGGAGGTACTTTCTGTCACTGTGAAATGACTGCTCCCTGCAAAAAGCAAGTCTTCCCACACGCTGCCAGTGTTCGATGATTCTTCTTATCATATTTAAAGACTTTGATAATCAATTCTGGGATGCATCCAGCAAGACACAAGGTAAGGACAGCCCCTGGTGTCTTTTCCACCACCAAATTCTGAAAAGGACCTACCTTCAGGGCCATGCTGGGGGGTTAGTGTGGCTTGTCTTACTCCACGTACCCACTCGTGTTCCCTAAACACAGGACAGCATTTCCATCAGCATTCATGTTCTTGTGGGACTGTGCAGCATCGTCACCTGTCAGTAGGTTGAGTCCTGAAAGTAATAAACCCAGTGAAATGCCGCTTCCCATAATTAACAATTTTTCTATTAGGTTTCTTCTGTGCATCTCTGGGGAAGGCAACCGCAGAATCAGTAACTGGCTCCCCCAAGGAAACAGGCTTTCATAAATAGCCCAGCTATTGCCACACCTTCCCAAAGACCACCCCTAACACTTTGTCAGGGCTTGGCAGCATCACCCAGGTGACAAAGCAAAACCTTCAGGACTTTAATGAGCACATGCAGTGCGTGGGGAGGAAGGGCACAGCGGTTTCAGGCTGCTCCAGCCGCTGGTGGCCCCCACAGCCTCCCACCTGCCAGGCTGGAGGGTGGTAGGATAACACGGGCAGCGTTTTAAAAGGTAATTCTTGCACCATTTTTGATTTTGACCTGGATAAGAATGTAAAACAGCAGCATCAATCACTCAGGAGTTACGTGCAACAGACTGTGCGATAAACGTTTGTGGCAGTTAAATTATTAAAGGTTAATTACTACAATTATTGAAGAGTAAATGTCTCTCTGGTGATTACAGGGTTGACACAGCTCTCCTGGAGAGCTGCCCTCACCCATGCAGCGGCTGTGTAGCATCCCACAGTTTTGGCTGCTCGTCCCACCCAGGCTGGTGGGTGGCAGCTCCGCAGGTTTTCTTCGTGGGGCTGCAGCTGGTGGTACCTACTGACTCCCGCAGAGGCAGAGCTGCACCGACCCCCGGAGCAATGGGAGGAGGCAAACACCCACCTCCTGCCTTCACCTGCACAGATTGGGTGGGTGAGGGTGCTGTTGAAGGTCTTTTTGCACCCACAGACGTGCCAAGCGCCAGGAGAGCTGCAATCCCTAAAGCAGATAAACAACGATGAGGCTGGGTTATGGGAATAAAGATCCCTTGCGACATCCCCATGCATGGGGGCTCTTGCTCTAGGCCATGACACACCCCACAAATAGCAGGAAGCATCTCCCCATGCTCCAGTGTGCATGAAGAGCTTACACAAAGAGGCAGGCAGACCCCCATCCCGACCGCCCCCAGCCTCCCTAAGAGAGACTGAGCTACGCCTGCACCCTCAGAGCTTTATCTGAGGTCACCCATTCT
>VZRU01001726.1:0-10068 GCA_013398155.1 Pedionomus torquatus
GAACATCTTGCCCAGGGAGGTGGTTGAGGCCACTTCTCCTGGATATATTCCAGCCTGGATGATTCTATGATTTTATACCCTGCACTTGCATGGCCATAAATAAATAAATCTGAGTTTCTTCTAATAAGGGCTCTCCAGGTCTGCCTCCATCCTCCTCTTTGTGATTTTTTTTCAAGAGTATGCACTCTTCATTTTTCTTCACCCACTTCACCTTTCCTAACATCTTTCTGAAAGGAGGGTGTAGAGAGGCAGGGGTTGGTCTTTTCTCCCAAGTCACAGGAGATAGGATAAGAGGAAATGGCCTCAAGTTGCACCAGGGGAGGTTCAGATTGGATATTAGGAAATTTTTTTACACTGAAAGGCTTATTAAGCATTGGAATGAGCTGCCCAGGGAAGCGGTTGAAGCACCATTCCTGGAGGTATTTAAGAGATGGGTTGACATAGCACTTTCTGACATGGTTTAGTAATGGGTTTTTATCAAAGTTAAGTTGATGGTTGGACTAGAGTATCTCAAAGGTCCCTTCCAACCTAGACAATTTTATGATTCCATGTCCTCCTCATCTGAGAGGGCAGTTTGCACCATAAATGTTCTATGAACCCAGTATGGCCAGAATAAATCTATTTTCTGGCTATGACACTATGCTCAGCTGGTGTCCAATATCCCAGGAACATGATTTAAGGGTTAAATACTTTTCCTTCAGACTCTGACATTCAAGTGTTTGTTCTTCCATTTCTCTTTCCATGAGATGGGGACCTGCTGTTTGAGTATTTGCCTCATCCCAGGAGAGAACAGCTTTTATTCCAGCATTGGCACAAATGAGCTATGCAAGCAGCAGCCATGAGAACCCTCAAACTGGAAAAGGGTTCAAGCACAATATTGCTCCTTCTCATTTGAAACCCAGTTGCAATTGTGGCTGAACAGTGTCCTGGAAATGCTCCTGGTATTGCCCTCTGTGGGGCAGTAACTGATCTAGTGTCACTGCAAAAGCACAAATTCAGAAAAGCAGGGATGTGAACAAAGTTTTCCCAAATACTTTTCAAATATAAGTAGGGTTTACTCCATCTTTGGATTAAAACAAACAAAAGAATTAAAGAAAAAGCATCTTCTTTTAAACCAATCATAAAGGATGGATAGATAGAAAATACAGAAAGGGAAAGAGAGCAATTATCTTGTCTAAAATCTCCCTTTGACTGAAATACCTGTCAAGGTTACCAACTGGATTTGTGCGTTTGGGGAAGGGGGGATGTCACTAGGCCACTGACTAGCTGGGGAGACCAAGACTGAGTGGCATTTCCAAGGTGGTACCTGTCTATCACGCCTTCATTTCCACTGTCTGGACACACTGGACATTACTGTACCTTCTTTCAGCATATGAAAGTGTGATTTCCCCAGTCAAGCACAGCCGCACTGACATTGCTTTCCTCCTGCTGCTCATAGATAGTAACTCATGAGATTCTATTTCTGGATTTTTATCAGAGGAAAGTAAAACCTCTAGTCCACCATGGCAAGGGAACAAAGGATTTATAAAAGATGAAAACATGACATCCGCTGCATCGTCAGTATAATTACCAATATTTGGAACCTCAGTTATAAAAACATATTTGCGCTATTTTCCATGTCTGAAAACCACTGAAGCCTGAACAACGCTCCTTCTCCAAGCTCACTCCCTGGTTGGAATTGCCTGTATGTTGAATCACTTCTTTCACGACAGAGTACAATTATCTCAGTTACTGAGCAGGGTGTGGGAGCAAATTTTGCCTTCAGTTTCCTTATTCACTAAGTTCAGTTTCACCAGGGAATGGTGTCTGGGGGTGGGGGGAACAGTCCCACATACTCTGCATACGAGCCAGTGAAAAGGATCATCCTCAGAGCGACCCACCAAAAAGTATCATCACAGCCCAGACATTACTGTGTCCAGTTTTGGGCCCCCTACCACAAGAAAGACATTGAGGTGCTGGAGCAGGTCCAGAGAAGGGCAACAAAGCTGGTGAGGGGTCTGGAACACAAATCTTATGAGGAGAGGCTGAGGGAGCTGGGGGTGTTCAGCCTGAGGAAGAGGAGACTGAGGGGAGACCTTATCAGTCTCTACAACTCCCTGAAAGGAGGCTGTAGAGAGGCGGGGGTTGGTCTCTTCTCCCAAGTTACAGATGACAGGACAAGGAGTGATGGCTTCAAGTTGCACCAGGGGAAGTTCAGGTTAGATATTAGGAAATATTTCTTTACTGAAAGGGTTATCAGGTATTAGAATGGGCTGCCCAGGGAGGTGGTTGAGGCACCATCCCTGGAAGTATTCAAGAGAGAAGTTGACTTGGTGCTCAAGGATATGGCTTAGTGTTGGGTGGTGTGGTTTGTTGTTTATGGTTGTTGTTTTTTTTTGTGGGGGTGATTTATTTTATTTTTTTTTTCCATTGGTTGGACTAGATGATCTTAAAAGGTCCCTTCCAACCTAGATGATTCTGTGATTTTCCTTCACAAATACAGCTTCTATCTCATTCAGTGCACACTCACAGTCACGATTAATACCCTCTTGGAGCATCTGTAATGATTCCATCTCTGGTGAGCTGCTCCACAGCTCAAGCATGCGGCTGATGTCCGGCGTCACATGCTGACAGGGACCCTTGAGGAATATGTTGTCACCAAATGGGCCGTGACAATATCCTTGTCCTCACTCCAGACCCAAGCCTTGAACTGACGTCTGAATTCCTCACCAGCAGACTTGCAGCTATTCTGGGAGAGCTGTTTTGCCTTCCTCTCTGACACTTTGCAGCAAGTGTAACACTCAAGCTATGGGAGATTCTGTCCATCACCAAAAATTACTTAATTCTTTACCAAAACCTCTCCCTGGTGTAACCACCAGCTCTTCCCTTGGGATGCACAGGAATGGGAAGTCATGACTAGACCCTGGATCAACTGCAAACATCTCAGAGTGTCCTCGGCATGAGCCTTGTGAGCATTTTGGGGTTGAGAAACACTTTTTTTGCAAACCGGGTATATTCACTGCATGAAAACAAACCCAAACCTATTAATATTTCAGGTTTGCTCCAGAGCAAATTGGAAATAATAAATTCAGTCTTGGAAAGTTTCTAAGGGAAAAACAAAAGAAAATAATACAGAAAAAAAAAATTATCCAGATCTAATTCAAAACTCTCTGTCTTGTCCATACCCCTACGTCAAGGCCAGGCTGGATGGGGCTTGGAGCAACCTGGTCTGGTGGGAGGTGTCCCTGCCCATGGCAAGGGGGTTGGAACTGGATGATCTTTAAGGTCCCTTCCAACTCTAACCATTCTATGATTCTATGATCACTTTATTTTGTTGTTTTTTGGTTGTTCGTTTTTTTTTTGTTTGTTTGTTTGGTTTTTTTTAAAAAAAATCCTAAATTAATCTTTCTTTGCTCAGGGTCTGAGATCTAGTATTTTCTTCCTACAAATTCAGGCACACTGAATGTTTTAAAAGCCCCCAAAAGGCCAGTCGGGACATCCTGGGCAGAAAGCTCCATGGGACTTGGTTGAGGATATTTCTCTGACTCTGTCATCTCTTTGTCCTGTACCTATTCACAGCTGCAGTCCTTGGGAAAGCAGTTGTGTTGCCTGGCTGACCAAGAGGAAAGTGCTGTGCACACCTTTTGGAGGTCTGTAAATGACAGATAAATATTAATAATAATGCAACTTAACAGATGTTTTTTATCTTTAACTACCCGGCTTCCGTGCAGTAAATTGCAAGACCATAAAAATGATTGGAGTGAAGAGAAAGTTTAAAGAGGCATTATTGATTAATATTTTGACACGAAGAGCTGAGTAATTCTTGGCAAAACATCTTAGGGAATTTATTCACTCTAAATTGCATTCAGGGCTGGTGAAAGGTGACCAGCTGACAGCACTGGAGACAAAACTTCTGAAATGCCTGTCTTTGCTAGAAAAATGCTGTGACCTAATGTGGCTTAGTGAAAAGGATGGAAGTTTACAAGCTTTAGACTACCTAGAAAGCCACAATAAACCCAAGATTACTCGGCAATCACTAGCCCAAACTCACATTGCGATAAGGCTTTTTGAGTGAAGAATTTCCTCCTTTCCATAAGGAAGCAATTAATGGAAGTAGGCACAGAACCAGAATCATAGAATCATCTTGGCTGGAAGAGACCTCCAAAGGTCATCTAGTCCCACCTCCCTGCAGTCGCAGGGACATCCCCAACTAGACCAGGTTGCCCAGGGCATCATTGAGCCTCACCTTGAGTATCTCCAGGGAAGGGGCCTCAACCACCTTCCTGAGCAACCTCTTCCAGTGCTCCACCACCCTCAGAAGAAAGAACTTTTTTCTAATATCCAATCTAAATCTGCTCTTCTCCAACTTAAAGCTATGGCCCCTTGTCCTATCACTGCAGACCTTTGTAAACAGAATCTCCCCAGCCTTCCTGTAGACACCTTTAGGTACTGAAAGGCTGCTAATAAGTCTCCCCAGAGCCTCCTCTTCTCTAGGCTGAACAGCTACACCTCATAGCAGAGGTGCTCCAACCCCCTGATCATTTTTGTGGCCCTCCTCTGGACCCGCTCCATCAGGTCCATCTTGCCCAGAAGAGTGGGCAAGGGCAGTACAAGCTCGCGCAAACACACTTTTCCGTAACACACCTACAGTGATGATGTCGAAGGACAAAATGACAGTTTGATCTCTGTTATCACCAAGGAAAACCATTATCAATGATGGCTTTTCATCAATGTGCACTTCTACTTTCAGACACGTGGTTGTCTCCCCCAGTTTCCAAAAGACATTGGAACTGGTGAGAAATCAAGCTCTAGCTCAGTACAGCTCTGGACCTCCACCTATAGTCTACATTGACAGAGGGTGGACTCCTCACCCTCTCCAGATTAAACACATTTATGCCTCAGTTTTTTTAAGCAAGTTACACCATATAATGTGTCTTGTCCATGTCCTTCTAAATTTCCACAGACCATCACTTGCTTTCCAAACATCATAGAATCATAGAATTGTCTAGGTTGGATGGGACCTTTGAGATCATCTAGTCCAACCATCAACCCAACTCTGATAAAAACCACCACTAAACCGTGTCATAGTAAGCTGTCAATTTGTCTTTTAAATACCTCCAGGGGTGGTGCTTCANACTAAACCATGTCATAGTAAGCACTACGTCAATCTGTCTTTTAAATACCTCCAGTGGTGGTGCTTCAGCTCACAAAAGCTGCAAGAAGGTGCATAACCTGAGCTAATAAATCCTTCCATAGAAGCCTGGTCTTCCTACACCACTTCAGGTGCCAATTAAGTTCTTGCATGTTCTGCATAACACTGTGGATGGATTTTCCTTATATCATACTGGTAAACTGGGAAGCCCAGGGGATCATGAAGCTTATACAGAATTCCTTTAAATGCAGTCAGGGTTTCTGAAAACGCTCCAAAACCACCTTTGGACATACTCTATCCAGAGTTATGAGACAGAAAAAGGCAGAGGCTGGCAGCTTGTCCCAGCTCATCCAAGAAACAGTTCAGCTGAGCAGCCCCTGTGCAAACATTTTCAAATGTTGCACTTGGAGAAGAAAAACACACAATTTGGGAGCATGAATGAATGAGAATGGAAATTACAGGGCTGCCTTGCAAAATAAGTGGAAAACAATGGAGTGAAAAATAAGTAGAGAAAGCAAGAGAGAGCAAGCACAGAGCTAATGATAAGGCGAACTTTTCCAGATGTGAAAATCAATTCTATACTAAAACTTCCCAGCCTTTTCATTTAGAAAGCAATAAAATTCTATTTGTCCCCTGTTCATTTTCTACATAAAACGCCACTAAGCTACTAGCTCTCGGCAACCACACAAAACGTAATAGGTTAGGACTGCTGCCTTAAAATATGTTAGGGTTTTTTAATGAAACCAATTTATATCAGTTTGTGCCACTGAAAAGGCTGAAGCAACTTAATTTAGTTTCATTTTCCACACATTTGTGGCCAAAACCAGAATTCAGTTATTTCTAATTCAGGCCTCCTTCCACATGCCTGCCTAAGCCATTTCTAACTGATTTAGCTGGTGACCTCTATTAAATAGCCAGGTGTTTGGCTCTATTAAATGGATAATCTCTTGGTACCTACACATCACTGCTACAGCCACCTCCTCGTTTGTACAGGTTTTTTATTTGCATGTGTGATCAATCAGAGCGCTGAGGACCTTTTGCAAGTGAGGGGGGAAAAAATTACAGTGATAAAAACTGACTATTCTTGCAGCAAAAAAGCTGTCTCTGCCAATGCTGCATGCAACATCATCACAATCTAACATTTAAATACTAAAAACTACCAGTTATTCCGGGCCTGATTCTGAAATAACTAAATAATGTGGGCCTTTTTCTTTTTCTTTTTCTTTTTCTTTTTCTTTTTCTTTTTCTTTTTCTTTTTCTTTCTCTTTCTCTTTCTCTTTCTCTTTTTCTTTCTCTTTTTTTTTTTTTTTTTTTTTTTTTTTTTTTTTTTTTTTTTTTTTTTTTTTTTTTTTTTTTTTTTTTTTTTTTTTTTTTTTTTTTTTTGTGTTTTGTTTTGTTTTTCCCTGTCTGGACACTGTGTCTTCATTTCATCTTTCTCCTAATTTAGATCAGTGTGATGTCAGTCAAACAATCTTCACAGGAAGAACAGGGATGTTTTATTAGAGTGATGGAAATAGCTGAGGGAAGAGGCAGAAAGATTTCAGGCACATGAACCATTCTTCACTCCAAGGGTCTGCGGTCCTCAAAGAGCCCCTGGGTTTTTTCCAAATACATGGGCCAGCCTAATAAAAAGCATCACCTTCACAACAACCACAACCCCACATCTAGTGAAGAATCAGGTGTGCGTGGTCAATCCGTCTCTTTCACGCTCTCCACCATAATAACGGTGGCTCATTTTGGATCTTCCTTCAAAATTCAGTAACTCAGAGAGCACCAACACTATTGAAGCTGTTTTTCACAAGCCTTCTGGTGTGTGGGTTATTTCACATCTAACAGGGAACGAGCGTCCCCTGTAGCCATTCCCTTGGTGAGGTATTAATAGTCTTTCTCCTCTACCTGCATATAGGTTTTTGCAAAACTCCGTAGAAATGTAAAACTGAAGATTTCCATCTTGGCCATTTTGATAGAAACCAGCCAAATGGTTGTAAAATTTATACAGGTCAGGCAGGACACACTAAGGGGACACACTGGCATGGGCACAAAAGCAACATGTCTGTAGACAAAGAGGAAAGCAGAAGAATTTGGAGGTTTCATTGAAAAAAAACCACCCTTATTTCAAAAAAATTCAAATCCATAAGGCAAATTAGTTGAAAAAGGTAATGGGAGAGAGGCCTTTCCATCTGTCCTCACCCACGTGAAACTCTGTCTTGGCCACAGGGAGTAAGGGATCTCTATCCAATGGCTTCTGTGGACTTGTTGGGGGAGTTTCATTTCATATTCAGGGCAAAAACAGGCAAAGAAACTCCTGCGGTCATGTCTCCAAGAAGCTATGAAATGTTGAAGCTCCTTTTGTCTTTCTCGGGATGTTCACCTTGACCATGTTCCCTAGACAATTCGCTTGGGACTTTATATATCTATATATATATATATATATACGTACATATAACATCCTGCCTGTGTTGACCCATAAAGGAAAAGTTCTGGAAAAACCTTGATTTTCCAAACATTCGGGAGAATTACACATGTGAATGAACAACGTTTTCCTCACAGATTTATTCTGTTGGTATTTTTTGGGGTTGTTGGGTTTTTTTAGTTTTTTTTTTTCAGTCAAAAATTAATATCCTCTAATCTGGGACTGTGCATTTGACAACAAAACTTGATGTTAGAATAGAGTATTCTTTCCTACCTCATTTTTTTTTAATGCTGAGATGAAAGTATGATGATTATTCTCTTTTCCCTTCTACAAAAAGGGAATGCTCTAGTGGACAGCTTAAGGTTACGGCTACACAGACTGAACTGTGGTCTTCTATTAAGAGACTCATTCCACACCCGATGGATTCAAGTGCCTGTTCAGTGTGTTGGGAAAGAGAATATGTAGCATACTTGGCTGTGGTTAGACTGATTTCCTATCAGAAAAGTGAGCATGAATATCATCAGTTTACTTTCCACATTTTATTCTTCATCTAGTCCAAATTCTATCACTGTATATGGGGAAAGTTTGGGTTTTTTTTCCTAAGAGCCAAAGTTAAAAACCTTCACCAGGGATTTGATTATCTAGATGTCCGTCCTTTCTCCTTCCCGCATCCTCATCACTCACAGAGATTATAAAAGAAGTATTAAAAGATAGTGGTTTTGTTGATGCACAAGGCGGAACACTATGACATCCCCCTTGTAGCGTAGCTCCATCCCAGGCTGCCGAGCTCAAAGGGGTGAGAAGAAAACAAATGCATTTCAGTAAAATCAATCCGAGTCAACGTCTCAAAGGACGAGACCGTCAAGCAGTGGGAGTTGATGTAGTGCCACAAGCTGAGTCTTTGCCAATTTTTGCAGCTGAAAACCCAGTCCGAGGGGAAGAAGCTACAGAAAACGGCATTCAATACTGCTTTATCTTAGAGATCTCAGTGACACTTCATTAAGTCTGAAGGGACGGTGGTGAGGATGTCAGATGTGACATGCTCCTTCATTTGCTTAAATCTGTTTGAGAAGTTGAAAAACCTTAGCCTAACTTTTATTTGAAAATTAAAACTCTGTTTTAAAACTCTCCCCGTGCCTCCAGCTTTGCTGGTAAATTAAAGATCTCAGCTCCAGGAACTCTGGTTTGGTTTCCCTTCCTGCTCATTTGATCTTGCTTGTTAGCCTTTCTCCTCACAGTACAGCAACTCACTTCAATTAAAGCTTCATTAAAACAACATTGCCGTAATCACCATATGCTACTTATGTATTTTTAAAGCATAACTGTTACCAACCGATCAAAATACAAGCGGGCATTTTATATGCCTATATTCTATAGTGTACATATACTATTTATGGTATACTTAGATTTTTCACTTCTCTCATCAGGGACCAGAAGGAATCGCTGAAGTCATTCCTACATCCTGTTCACAGTTATTTCCATCTGTGGTTTCTCAGCTTTGCAGAACCTGTGTTGCAACTGCTGTAGCTTTGATTTTCAGAAGGGCTCAGGTAAACAGCAGTTGGAAAGGAGAAAAGGATGACAAGGATAAAAACCATCAACTTTCCAAGTGAAGGAAAGAATTCCTTTGAACTCAGTAATATCAGGAGGCAGAAGGCCACTGGCAAACTTTTCAGGTCTTCAGATGTCTCTCCCATTTTTCTGTCTTCAACATTATGCGATCCAGAGGGCAAGAAGAACTTGGAACAGCATAGGATCTGCAGGACAGGCAGGGCTTTCGGTGGGAAGGAGGAGCTCCAGCAGCTGTAACAACCTCACCACAGCTCCACGGTCTGTCCCTCATTGGCAAGTGCAAACTGGATATGGTGGCACCAGTCCAAGGGCCGTTTTGATGGCCGTACAAAATCATTTTCACAGCGCTGAAGTCCAAATGAAGAGGAGTTGGTGGAAATGACTGGGATTTTCTTGGCATAGCTCGCTAAACAGCCTGTGGTTATGTGCAGATGGACCGGCTGATGGGATCATATATTTCATATGATGTAAAAGGCAATAATGACATTCATCGGGGATGTTTTCCATCCGCTATGTTTACACCTGCTTTTATTTTTCATTTTCCTGGAGCCTGACTGAGTTTGAATCAATGACTCTATGACTCTGGTGCACTACAGAACAGGAAACCCTTTCAGATCCAAAGTTCTCCAAAGCGTGATGGTCTCATGGATCCAAGACCCTGTCTCAAAACCTTGTTTGACGATGTAACACTCCTAAAGCTCAAATGCCCTCAGGGCTGGATTGGGTATACAATTTGGATACAAAAGAACACTTATTCAATTTTCCTTTTTCCTCCTGAAATAACATAAATGCTACATTGCTATGAAAAATTCAACAGTATTCACAATTTAGAAACCATCTGTTCAAGTTCAAATGCACTGAGAGCCTGGGTTCAGAAACAGTTAATACCAAAGAAATATCCTTTTTTTTTTTTTTTTTTTTTTTTTTTTCTATGAGAGATGAATAAAATAAA
>VZRU01001730.1:3331-21271 GCA_013398155.1 Pedionomus torquatus
GTTGGCCTCTTCTCCCAAGGGAATAAGGACAGGATCAGAGGAAATGGTCTGAAGTTGGGGCAGGGGAGGTTCAGATGCAATCTTAGGAAGAATGACTTCACTGAGAGGGGGAGTCAGGCCCTGGAAGGGCCTGCCTGGGAAGGCGGTGGAGTCACCATGCCTGGAGGTATTTAAGAATCGTATAGATGTGGTACTTCAGGGCATACTTTTTGGCTGATATTGTAGAGAGTGGGTTGTGGTTTTGTGTATGGTTGGACTTGGTGAGCTCAGAGTTCCTTTTCAGTTGTAACAATTCTTTGATTCTGTATCTCTTTGCAATCTCCAACTTCTTCTCACTCCCTCCTGCTGATGCAGTTTCTCTTCTGTTCTAAGCAGTGGCTTTTCACAGAATCACAGAACACTATGGGGCTGGAAGGGACCTCTGGAGATCATCTAGTCCAACCCCGTGCCAAAGCAGGTCCACCCAGAGAAGGGCCCACAGGAACGTGTCCAGGTGGAGTTTGAGTGTCTCCAGAGATGGAGACTCCACCACCTCTCTGGGNCACCCCCTCTCTGGGCAGCCTCTTCCAGGGCTCTACCACCTGCAAAGGGAAGAAGTTCCTCCTCATGTTGAGATGGAACTTCCTATGGTCAAGTATATGCCCATTTCCTCTTGTCCTGTCCCTGGGCACCACTGAATAAAAACTGGCCCCATCCTCCTGACACCCACCCTTGAAAGATTTCCAGGTGTTGATCAGATACCCCCTCAGCCTTCTCTTCTCCAGACTCAAAAGAACCAAGTCCCTCAGCCTTTCCTCATCAGAGAGATGCTCCAGGCCCCTCATCATCTTGGTGGTCCTCTGCTGTCCCCTCTCCAGCATGGACCTGGGGAAGCCCAGAACTGGTCCCAGTGCTCCAGATGGGGCCTCCCCAGGGCAGAGCAGAGGGGCAGGATGACCTCCCTCCACCTGCTGGTCCCACTCTTCTTGATGCCCCCCAGGATGCCCTTGGCCTTCTTGGTCACAAGGGCACATTGTGTTGTTTATGGGCATCCTGTTGTCCACCGGGACTTAGATTAGGATCTAATGTTTTAGATGAATTATTTAGGTTTCTCAGCTGCTGCATAAATATCCAAATTTCCCTGTGGCCCAAACAGGCCACGAGTTGGAGGAGCTTCTTCATAGCTGTGAACTGTGCCGGCTTAAGAGTTTTGTTGATTGCTACCTGTACACTTGGTCCTTAATAAAAGAGCATTAATAATTCAGCCATGGCTCTGCAAATCAGATTAACCTTTGGGATCGCACCAAAGTTGCTTTTCTCTGCAGCTTTTGTTCTCAAAGGAGAAAAATTATGTTCAGGGCAGGGAGGAGACCTGTAACTTGCTGCTGGAGGGTTCATCAGGGAAAGATGGCTGTAAGTGGGACTTTTCAAGTCAGTTGCCATGCGAGTCTGAGATTTATTCAAACTGTTAAAATTTTTGATTTTAATAGTCAATATTTTCTTACAGCTTTTAATAGGCTGAAGTTATGTGTGATGCTGTGATTGTGTGATACTTGCTGTGGGTGTTAAGCCTCTGTCCAGTATCTCCTTGCTTACATCTCCATCTTGATCTCTGCAGCTAGTGAGACCCCACCTGGAGTCCTGTGTCCAGCTTGGGAGTCCTCAACACAGAAAGGACATGGAACGGGTCCAGCGGAGGGCCATGAAGATGATCAGAGGGATGGAGCACCTCTCCTATGAGGACAGGCTGAGGGAGCTGGGAGCTGTTCAGCCCAGATCTGAAGGGAGCTCCAGGAGAACTGGAGAGGGACTCAATGAAAGGAGTAGAGTGATAGGACAAGGGGAAATGGTTTTAAATTGGAAGAGGGGATATTTAGATTGGATCTCAGGAAGAACTTCTTTGGTGTGAGGGTGGTGAGGCACTGGAAGAGGTTGCCCAGAGAAGCTGTGGCTGCCCCATCCCTGGAGGGGTTGAAGGCCAGGCTGGATGGGGCTTGGAGCAACCTGGTGTGGTGGGAGGTGTCCCTGCCCAGGGCAGGGGGGTTGGAACTGGATGATCTTTGAGGTCCCTTCCAACTCTAACCATTCTGTGCTTCTATGATATCCACTGGAAGGAGAAACCATGAGCAGTCTGGGAATGAGCTGGCCAGCAGTGGGATGTCAGAGGAGACCTGGTGATCACAGTGGAGCGGGGATTAAAGTAGGAATGGATTTGTGTGACTCTTGCAAAGCAAGGCAATAAAGAAATATAAAAAATAATTGTATCAAATGGGATTTTTTTTTTTGTTGGGTTGACTGACTGCTTTCTATTTCTTCTAATTTACAGGTGGAGACTTGTGTCTTGGACCCTTTCTCTGTGAAGTCCTGATTGGATCTTAGGACGAAGTGAAGGTGTCTAAAAAGGTTTGATGTCAGGAAAAACAAAGGAATTTGAGTTACTTAATGTAGAAAGAGCTTGTTTAAGGTGAGGCAATTGTGTTTGGAGCAGCTGTTGTGGGAATAGATCATAGAAACATAGAATTGTCTGGGTCAGAAGGGACCTTTCTCATCATCCAGTCGAACATTCAATCCAACACTGACAAACCCACCACTAACCCATGTCCCTCAGCACCATGTCTGTCCAGCTTTTAAATCCCTCCAGGGATGGTGACTCCACCGCTGCCCTGGGCAGCCTCTTCCGAGGCTCAACGGCCCTTTCTGCAAATCATTTTTTCCTTATATCCATCCTAAATGCCCCTCTGGTGCAACTTGAGGCCGTTTCTTCTTGTCATAGAAGGTCTGGGATGGGAAAAGGGAGAAGTACAATGAACTGAAGGCACCCCTGTGTTTTTCCAAACTTGATGTCTGCAGAGCCCAAAACCTTGCAGCAAAGCTGTGGGCCCTTAACGATGGCTTCCAAGTTTATGCTCATGAAGTTCGAGAGCTATAAAACACAGGAACGTGCTATGGAGAGACGATACGTGACCACTGGCGAATGTTGGCCATGGTCTGGTTTGCATTGAGCCTCGAAGATCCACTTTCTCAGTCCTGCAATTTCAAAATCTGCCAGTTCAGGTTAATTCTTCCTCAAATGGGTTTGTTCCTCCCTTAAAGTGGCAACAACTCTCGGGACATCCTGCCCTTCCCTCTGCAAGTTCTTAGGAATAACTGCAAAGGGAGAAGATGACCCGTCAACCTTTGCCGTCTGTCTCTTCTCTGCATGATCCAGTTGGTGTTTGTCTTGATGGCGGTAATTACTCAGAAGTATGTAATTGCAAGGCAAATGTTTAATTAAGAGTGGGTTTATCGCTAGTCTCTTGTCTGCTTCCATCTGGAAAGAACGTGGTGACGTCGGTCGTCTCGGCAGCCTGGATGGAACATCTTAGGGCCTGATTCTACACCTTTACAAAAACAAAAAAGTAAGGAAACTAAATAACTTAAAATGCTAATGGGACCCTTCATTCTCTGCTGCTGTCATGCAAGCTGCTGATTTCTAAATGGTGCTTTGCCCAACAATCCATATCTTCTGAGGACACCTGCTGTGCAGGAACCAGCTTCCTCTTCAAATAAATCCATAATTTGGGATGGCATCCTCTGCCGGGCTGGAGCTCCGGGTGCCTTGTAAGGAAAACTGCTTTTCTGGATGATGCAGTTATTTGCCTCCAGGTGAGCTTAAATGAAAATTACATTTTCTAGCTCTTTAGTAATGCTCGGTAATGTATTCCTGTAATACCTTAGAAGTCACAGGGCTATTAGAACCCAAAGAAAAAGATTAGACAGGATGCAAGGACTCCTCGTTTAAACCTGTCTGAATAAATTGGCTGGAAATTATCAGCATGTGCTGCCTCCTGGGAAGACTCAACAATGCAAAGTGGCCCCGTAGAATGGCTGCATGAGGAATTACCGTGAAAAATATTCCTCCTCTCATTGCTTTCGGCTGCAGTGGGTGTCTTGAGACAAGCCCCCACCCTCCCTGCCTTATGATGACTTGAAGTTCAACCAAGCCAAGGGCAGGGTCCTGCACCTGGGAGGTGGCAATCCCAGGCACAAATCCAGGTTGGGCAGAGAATGGCTGGAGAGCAGCCCTGAGGAGAAGGACTTGGGAGTGCTCCTGGATGAGAAGCTCAACATGAGCCGGCAGTGTGTGCTGGCAGCCCAGAAAGCCAACCCCATCCTGGGCTGCAGCAAAAGAAGCGTGACCAGCAGGTCATGGGAGGTGATTCTACCCCATCTATTCTGCGCTCATGAGACCCCACCTGGAGTCCTGTGTCCAGCTCTGGAGTCCTCAACACAGAAAGGACATGGACCTGGTGGAATGGGGCCAGCGGAGGGGCACCAAGATGCTGAGAGGGCTGGAGCCCCTCTGCTGTGAGGACAGGCTGAGGGAGCTGGGGCTGTTGAGCCTGGAGAAGAGAAGGCTCCGGGGAGACCTTGGAGCAGCCTTCCAGGATCTGAAGGGAGCTCCAGGAGAACTGGAGAGGGACTCTTGGTCAGGGAGTGGAACAATTGGACAAGGGGTAAGGGTTTTAAATTGAAAGAGAGATTTAGATTAGATACTAGAAAGAACTTCTTTGCTGTGAGGGTAGTGAGACGCTGGCCCAGGTTGCCCAGAGAAGCTGTGGCTGCCCCATCCCTGGAGGGGTTCAAGGCCAGGTTGGAGGGTGCTTTGAGAAACCTGGTGTGGTGGGAGGTGTCCCTGCCCATGGCAGGGGGGTTGGAACACGATGATCTTTGAGGTCCCTTCCAACCCAAACCATTGTATGAATCTATGACTACACCAGTGTCAGGTGCTGAATAATTTTAAAATGTTTTTCCCTCTGGGAAATCACACTGATCTTAATAGGGTTTTGCAATTAAATAATGTGCTGACTGTTACAAGCTGGAAATATGTTGAATCTCTTTTTTGAGTGTGTGTTTATTCTTTGCAGCGGCTTTTTCTTCTGGTCGTTGCTCAGTTTCTTAAGGAGAGAGAGGCTGAGGATTGCTCCCTGCTGGGAAACAGCCCCAGGACCACACACGTGAGCTACATCTGGGAGGATGCAATGTATAGGACTATATATATGTGTGTGTCTGTGAGCACCTGAGGAAGTGCTGACCCTTCAGTATAGGGTCTCATTGGAGGATTCACTCTCCAAGCTCTTTGCTTCTCTCCGCCCAGGAACCAGGAAATTTGGAAATAGCTGGAGTTTCAGCCTTTCTTTCCCCCGTTGCTAATGAAGTGGATAATTAGGCAGAACGGCGGCAATTTCACTGCTTCTTTAACGCCCTGTGAATGTAAAAATGGCCCGTTTTTCTCTGTGCTGGTACACCCTGCCTATAAACCCCTCCCCCGGCCCCGCCAACTCTCAGCAACGCTGAGTGTGAATAATCCGGCAGCCGAACGCCGGTGCTTTGGGCCTGGGGCTGGGAGATGCCATGGCAACATCTCAGACGGGAGCTGGCTGGGTATGAATGTATATGCACGCGCTAATTAAAATTTAAACAGCCTCCGATGCGGAGAGCGAGATGAGCCCATGCAACGGGACCTTTGGTTTATTAATAAAGTATAAGAGCATGGAAGGGATGTCTCTCTGCTGTGGGTGCCCGGGGACGGGCTGGCTTCAGGGCTCTTCCATCCCTGCTGGGCCCTGCAGCCGCTTGTCCCTCGTTCCTGGGGGCATTTAGAGGTTTTGAGATGCTTTGGCTGCTCTGTCACCTGCAGTGATGTGCTCATGGGGTTTTCTCCTGCTTTGGGACAGGCTGAGCTCTCCGTCAAGCACCTGGATTTGATTCTCAGTGTTTCCCACCCCTGAATTGTCACAAATGACTTGAAGTTATTAATATTTTGCACTGCAACGCGATCCAGGAGGGAATCTCTTGTGATTATGTCTTGATGTCTGGAGTGGTTCCAAAGCATGGATTAGCATTATTATCCCCATTGTACAAGTGGAAAATGAATCTTCAGGGCGTTAAAGTACTTCCTGAGGCCACACCATTGAGCTGCAGGTGGAGATCACACTGCAAAGCACTTGGCTTCATTCCTGGTTGCCACCTCCCCACGCTCCCTCGAGCTCTGGCCTTGCAGATCCCTTTCCGAGCAATGCATCTTGCTCGTTGACTTGCCACGCTCCATGTAAGACCCACTCGGCTTCACCTTTACCCCTTCAACTTGGGAAGTCTGGATTTATCCATCTGAACAGAAAGAAACCTCTCCCAATATCCATCTTAAAGCCAGCTGAGAAAATCCTCTTGTCTTTGTGCCCAGCCTTGAGGACTGCTTGATGCCAGCTCTGGCCCCGTGTTTCACCCACTTCTCCAAGCCCATCCTGTTCTTCCTTGTCATGGCACCTCCTTTGTTGGGGATGGTGTTGCCAAAAATCAGGAATCTGCTTTCTCCTTTCCTCCATGCATTTGGTGACACCTTTAGTAGGACCAAACATGGTCTTGGTCCATGACGGTGGAAGTGGTGGATCTTCCAGCGGCATCACTCATTTAGTAATGGTTTGTATCTTTTAATTTGGGTCCTTACCTGAGCTCGTGGGATGTGCGTTTTCTGTGATTCTGGGTTTTCCTCCATGTTGGGACACTTCTCCTGGTTATGGTTATGGAAGAAATAGGAAATGACACTTGTCCAGTGCACAATCCAAATTCCAGCTCCCAGCCTCCGAATCCCGTGCAGATGATGCTGCAGGAGCCCTTGCCTGTGTGAAGTCATGTTGCATCTCTGTTTCTTTCTTCAACAGGCTGAGAGAATTGGGGGGTTCTGCCTAGAGAAGAGAAGGCTCTGAGGAGACCTTAGAGCCCCTTCCATCCCCTCAAGGGGCTCCAGGAGAGATGGGGACGGACTTCTGATCAGGGAAGGGAGCCGTAGGACCTGGGGGAACCATTTCAAACTGAAAGAGGGGAAATTGAGATGAGATCTTGGGAATTTCTCTTTGGTGTGAGGGTGGTGAGACCCTGTCCCAGGTTGCCCAGAGAAGCTGTGGCTGCCCCATCCCTGGAAGGTTTCAAGGCCAGGTTGGAAGGTGTTCCTGCGCATGGCAGGGGGTTGGAACTCAGTGGTCTTTAAGGTCCTTCCAACCCAAACCACTCTATGATTCTTCCACCTGCACTTCAGATTTGCTCCCTTGCCTATTTTGAGTTTGTTTTTTTTTTTTTTCCAGCCCCATGACCATATTATTTATGAATGTTGGGAAGCTCACCTGGGAATGGAGAGCGTAGGAGAGATGTTCTACAAAAGAGTACCAGATACAGAAAAGGCAGCATAACGTCCTTTTGTTTAAAGCTGGAAATCAGTGGAGGTGGTGGGGAATGCAAAGCTGCAGGTTTTTGAAGCCTGTGCTCAGCTCACCACTGCTGTGATGGTAGCACAGATGCTTTTCTTTGATGCCGGTTTCAATATTTCCCATTGTCTGCCTATGGTTGGGATATTTTCATCCAGTCAAAGCTGAGGTCCCAGCTTTTTGGCAGTGTGGGGAGAAGCCAGGCTGCCTTGGGTAAAGGATGGGGGGAGTCCATGCAGGGATATCTTCTCCTGGTGGCTGGAGGAGATATTTCCTAATTTTTTCCAGCCCTTTAAAACACCACTTCAAGGTACAAAGAGCACAGAGGGAGGCAACAGAGGGATCATAAGATGGCTTGAACAGCACCTCTTATCCTTTGCTTTCTCCTGGTTTTACCTCTTATTGTCTAACTCTGGTGTGGGATGATACAAAAGCTCTACCAAGCATCTTCTCGCCTCAAAAGCCAGCAAGGGAACAGGCTGAAATGGTGGGTCCTTTCTGCACCCACATCTGGGGGACAGCCTCTGGAAGGGGATTCAGGTGGTGGCGGCACTGGCTGCAGAGGGGTTTCTTGCAGAGGGGTTTCTTGCAAAGGTGCCTCAGAGATGATGAGTCATAATTTACTGCATGATTTTCTGAACTCACGTACAGCCAAGGAAATCCCCAATGACCAGACTCCAGCCCAACCTTTTAATTTTCTTAACTGGTCTGATGAAATCATGGAATCTGGGAATTGTCAGAGTTGGAAGGGACCTCTTGAGATCATCCAGTCCAATTTCCCTGCTAAAGCAGGATTGCCCAGAGCACATCACTCAGGACTGCATCCAGGTGAGGCTTGAAGGGCTCCAGAGAAGGGGACTCCACACCCTCCCTGGGCAGCCTCTGCCGGGGCTCTGACACCCTCCCCCCAAAAGGTTCCTCTTCATATTGGAATGGAACTTCCCGTGGTCCAGCTTGTGCCCGTTGCCCCTCGTCCTGTCACTGGGAACCACTGGGAACAGTCCAGCTCCATCCTCCTTCAGCCCACCCTTCAGATCCTTGTGAGCATTGATAAGGTCTCCCCTCAGCCTTCTCTTCTCCAGGCTCAGGAGTCCCAGCTCTCTCAGCCTTTCCTCATCAGGGAGATGCTCCAGTCCCTCCAGCGTCTTTGTTGCCCTACGCTGGACTCTCTCCAGCAGTTCCCTGTCTCTTGAACTGGGGAGCCCAGCAGTGAGCCCATTGTGGCTCAGCTGGAGTTGAGCCAGCTCAGAGCCACAAGCTAAAACCTTGATTATATTGTTCTGGCTGTTCTTGCTGGGCCTAATTTTCATTTAAAGGGCTCGCTTATCTGAATTAGCTTGATTAATGACAGAGCCCAGGCACAAAGCTCCTCAGCTTGTTCAAGTCATCTTTTTCATGGGAGCATTTATAGGCTTTTATTTTCTTTTGCTGCTGCCAAGCTTTTGTCTGAGCTGTCGGAATGAGCAAACAACTCCAGACACATAGACAATGTACAAATAGGTCATGGACTTCCTCAGTTGATGAGATAAACAAAATTTTCCTGGCTGAAAACATCAAATTACAGATCTATCTCCTATGAAGGAGGTCTCCTATGAAATTTTAGAGGTCTCCTATGAAATCCTGGAGCACCTTCTTCCTTCTCTGCGTGCCTCATCATTGACACTGGTGGGCTTTAGCAGCAGCGATGCTGAGGTTTGAAGGCTTCTTCTCCTTCTACAGATTGCCCAGCCTTTTCAGCTTTGATTTCCAGCTTCAACAGGAACCAGCTGGTTGTTGGGTGGAGGGAAGAAGTTCAGATGAGCTGGCTTGACGTGGTATGTTAGTGATAAATGTCGTTCAGATGTGAATTTTTAGTCTATACGATGCAAAAAAAAAGGGCAATTGCTTGCTTGGGGGCTGGTGGGAACTGCAGAAGATGGACTTGAGGCTCACCTCTGCATGTGTGGATGGAACTGGGGCGACCTCAGTCTTCCTGAGATGAGACCTTGAGCAGAGGTATGAAGCCTTGGAGAAAAGAAATCACCCTAGAAAATTGCCTCCTTTTCTATACTAATTAATGCTGCTGTTTTTTTACCCTGATAGAGGAGGACATTGATTTTTCTTCTCCAGCCATTCATCTGTTGGGGAATTACTCTGCAAGGGAGCCAAATGAATCCTCCTGGGAACTGCCACCCACTCAGTCGGAGCAGGTTTTGCCTCTGGCCTGGCAGAGATTGACCATCGTTTGCCATCACCCTGCACGGGCACCATTTGCCATCAAAGGATTTGCTTCTGTAGCAGCTGTCTAGCAGCTGGAGTCTTCTCCAGTCCAAAGGCACTGGTTGGCACCAGTGGTCCAGCTGGTTATTCTGGTTTAGTTTTTCAGCTGGAAAAGTCTTTCTCATCTTGCAAGCTTGGGAGGACCGTGGAAGTCAAACCAGCACTGGAAAAGCCTTCAGGGCTCTGCATGGCTGTGTGAGATGGGGCTGATGCTTCCCTTGCCTCATGTAAAAGCAGCCTTGGCTGATCTGGACCCTTGTGGCTGTCACATCCCTGGAGGGGTTCAAGGCCAGGTTGGACGGGGCTTGGAGCAACCTGGTCTGGTGGGAGGTGTCCCTGCCCACAGCAGGGTGTTGGAACTAGATGATCTTCAAGGTCCGGTCCCTTCCAACCTAAACCATTCTATGATTCTTTTCTGGTGATGAACCACAGTGTGCATCACAAAACAGATGTCTCAGTGAAATCACACAGTCCTTGCCTTTTGTTGAAGGACACAGATAGGAAAAATGTGGGCTTGGGAGCTGCAGGATGAGAGGTAGAGACCTAAGCTCTGCTTTCCACCCCAGCCTAGATAAACCTTTGCCTTAAGAAAGGAGAGGATGGGAGGGATGGTCCATGCGTCCCCCCGGGCAAGCATGTCCCATGAAGGAGTGGCATTCCTGAGAGGATTCCATGGCCAACGAGGACACGCAAAGCTTGCTGGCTAATACACAGTGGCTGGAGTCCACTGGGAAAAGGCAGCAGAGAGACATCTGCAGGGGGAGCAAGCAGCCATAAGCTCTTTAGATGCAGGGGACTTTGCAGCTCCTCAGCTTGGGATGGAAGGGAGCAGCTCAGCATGGCTGCCAGCCTTGCCCTGCTGAACTTCCAGCTGAGAGGCTCCTAGAAAAGGCATGATGGTATTAATTAAAAGCTCATTTCCCAAACTACCTTGGGCATTATCTCCAATAATGTGACATCCCAGCCAGAAAACTTCTCTGCAGGGAGGTTGTTTTCAGCACCTGCTCCTCAACCTCTTCACATTTGCAGCTTTGGAGGGCTTGGGGTTGAGTTGTATAATTCAAATTGACCCCCTAAATACTGCTCACCTTCGACACGTGGTGAGATCTGAGAGGGGTTGAAGCACGGACGTGGGAATTACAGGTTTCAGCCAGGTCGATGGCTGTCGCTGCAGGGACCTGTCTCCGACAATGGCCCGCACCAGGCTGAGAGCCAGAAACTGCGGTTATGAAGCGTGAGCCATTCCTCTTCAGTTAGCAGTCCTGCGGGCTGGCAGGTTGGACAGTTTCCATCGTTTCTGAACCACCTTTTTAAGCTTAAAAACCCCACTATTTACAATTAGAATGGCGACACAGGGAAACGGCCACACTTGGNTATTATCTTGCCGTGCACTTGGCTTTGGTTATTTCTGACGCTGCACTATTCCCCAGACATTGGACCTAAAATACAAAAGGCTGGATGATGCCTCAGCTGGGTTGCTGTCAGAGGAGGCAGCGTCTCCAGGCGCAGACAGTGCTGCTTTCCCAAACGGGGCTGCTTAAGGTCATTTCAGAACTTCACTTGCACGTGTTCAAACAGCTCCTTCATTATCATCCATCAATCCCTGCGTCCTCACCCGCTCTCTTGGATACCCGCTGCAGCTTGGTGCAAAGCCATCCCTGCTTAATTGGGACCTCGGGGAAGCTGTTCCCATTCTCAAGCCTGCTCTGCTTTAATTAATGGATAAAATAATCTATGAATAGGAAGACCTTGACTAACTCCCGTTTTCATTTCCCTTCTTCCCGTGCTTTTTGAAGGTAATTTGGAGCCATGTTTTCTGAAGGTCCACACAGAAGATAACCTGGCGGCTTGTTTTCTGCAGGACTGCCTACGTTGGGAGCTTGTAAAACACTTCAATATCCACATGAGCAGGTGGATTGTCCCTGGGGTAGCTCCTTTGGATCCTTTCGATCCAAATGTTGTGAGGGATTCACCCCAAAGGGTGGGGGGAAAGGGCAGTTTTGAGGTGATGCTGTTTAATCCGGGCGTTGTCTAGCCTCTGGGAACAGCCACGGCGAAAGCAAGGCATCTGCTTTTAGAAAGAAAACCACCAGCTTTAAAATAATTCTGTTGGTTTTCTTTCTTCTGTTATGGATAGAAATTGGTTAGAGCAATTGGTTAGAGCAAAGGGGGGCAACCGATCCGGGTGCCATCCTCCAAAATTGCCTTGCAGCGCCTCAGCGTGGTCCCTTCCCACTGTGCCGGGGCTCCCCTCGCCCCATCGTGGCTTCAAGTAGCCATGGCTACACCTGCGACATCGGGGGTTACAGGCAGGCAGGCACCTTGCTTTTAATTAGCATCTTTATTAATGAACGAGATGCCAGGATAAATGGCAAGTGAGGAAGGATGCTGGGCAGAGAAAGGGAGGTGATGCCGAGGGATGCTGGAGTTCCTTCTGCCTGGGCATGGTGGTGCCAGCGCTAATTGCTGATGAGAAGCTCACTCTGGGGTGGGAGGGAAAACGCAAAGCTCTACGACAAAATTTGGACTCTCTGGGGTCACCCCTGGAGTCCCTCTGAACTCACAGCTGGGGGTCGTGTCGTCTCCTCCGGAGGGGGGTTTCCACCTGCCATCGCTCCAGCCGGCACCTCCGCTCCCGGGTGCGACGTTCGCCATCCGTAAGGGTTGATTATAGCGTACGTGAAAAATAACAGCAGGAGGTAGAAAACATGGGTGCGCAGAGAATGATGGCTCTGCCGGCGTCTCCCCCGTACCGGGGAGTTGTGACGAGCTCGTCCCCGAGGATTTACAAAGGTGGCTGCCTACAACGTGAGACAGACTTCATCTTTTTTCTTTCCTTTGGCAGTTTTAGGTCAGTTTTAATAAGAGAGAAGGAAAAAAAGGAAGCCTTCAAAGGAAGTTGATGCCAAATTGGTGACAGTTTGGGAAATCAAAAGCTTTGTTCTCGACTAGTTTTGTTGCCAGTGAGATGGAAGGAAGGAAGGAAGGAAGTTGGGATCCCTCGCAGCTGGTCACCGCTATTGCCCCGATTTGGTAAGTGGGTGCTCTGACACCAGTGTTAAGTAGAGGAAAAAGTGATTAAAGTGTTATTTCAGGGTACAAGGAGGGTGCTGAGGCCTGGGTGCAGGTGGGGTGGGGTGGGCACAGGGCAGCAGGGACAGGATCTAGGGGCACAGGGTGGCAAAAAAGCATCACAGAATAATATGGGGTTGGAAGGGACCTCTAGAGATCATCTAGTCCAACTCCCCTGTCAGAGCAGGTCCACCCAGAGCAGGTCACACAGGAATGTGTCCAGGTGGTTTTTGAACATCTCCAGAGACAGAGATTCCACCACCTCTCTGGGCAGCCTCTGCCAGGGCTCTGACCCATCCAAAGTAAAGAAAGTTCCTCCTCGAGTTTAGATGGAACTTGCCATGTTCAGGTTTGTGCCCATCCCCTCTTGTCCTGTCCCTGGGCACCACTGAAAAAAGAGTAGCCCCATCCACCTGACATCCACCCTTGAAGGANAAGGGCCCATTGCTGGCTCATGGGCATCCATAATTTTACAGCAAACTCTCCGTCAACTACACACAAGACCTTGATGATTTTTTAAGTCCATGTAAGATAGTGAAAAACTTGTGTCCTTGCAAACATGAAGCAATTTTCAAATTTTATTTTATTTTATTTTTTTTTTTTCAATAAATAGAAGTAAAAGGGTTGTGCTGCTGACACCACTTTCTCTGCATGCACTCACGCCCAGGAGCTCAATGTCTGGGCATCGCATCTGCTCAGCCACTTGATTATTTTTTGAATTGTCCACTCTGTGCTGTCCTCTGCCACCTTATCCAGCCCTGGATTTGGTGCAGCTCTGAAGTGTCTCAGGCCCTTCCGACTCCATTTAGTTCTTTGTTCCTCACAGAGCACTGTAGGGGCTGGGGAAAGTACTTCACTTGTTCCTGATGGATCTTGTACTCTCATTTCCCATTCCCCTTTTGAAGAGGCAGACTGTTACGAGCTGTTTCCACAGCGGACAACTCATCGGTGTCTCATCTGATGTTCTGGTGTCCAGCAGTGGCTGCTTCCTTCTACCAGCCAGGACTCTTTGGAGACACCAACATTGAAATAGCTCCTTGATTTACAACAGGCTGGGGAGAAATCAGAGCACACGTGGAGTAGCGAACAGTCCATTCGGTGAGTTAGAGTGGTTTGATTTCCCCAGCCTGACTCTCGCAGCGCTTCCCCCATCCTGCTGTTTTTAATTTCCACTTTATTTTTGTACATTAATACTATGCCACAGCAACAGATCACACATTACAGTTGCAAGCTCCCCTGGGAAATTCATCTTTTCCTGATGGCATCAGTACAAATACTGAGTAATTTCAGTGGAGCTGCCATGGTTAATGCGGCCGGACTGCACTCGAGCTGAGCTTTCCACTGGTGTTCATACCACCAGAGCTTGACTGAGCAATGCCCCTCTTAGTAACAACGGGGGGGGGGAAGGGGGGAAGGCATATACATTATTAAATGGCTTTTTATTTTTCCCTCCCTCAGCCCGACTAATGCGTGCTAGAAATATAAACTGACCTTCATGAGAGCGAACTTCTTTGGAATAGGAAAACACGGACTTGGGAGAGTAGCTCTGGCCCAGCTATTAGTCAACATCTCACAGAATCACAGACTGCTATGGGGTTGGAAGGGGGTTCTGGAGATCATCTACTCCAACCCCTGCCAAAGGAGGTCCACCCACAGCGGGTCCCACAGGAAAGTGTCCAGGCAGGGTTTGAATGTCTCCAGAGAAGGAGACTCCACCACCTCTCTGAGCAGCCTCTTCTGGGGCTCTGACACCCTCATAGGGAAGAAGTTCCTCCTTGTGTTTAGATGGAACTTCCCATGTTCCAGTTTGTGCCTATTTTCTATTGGTCCCTGGGCACCACTGAAAAAAAGCCTGGTCCCATCCTCCTGACACATATCCTTGAAGGATTTCTAGGTGTTGATCAGATCCCCCCTCAGCCTTCCCTTCTCCAGACTCAAAAGCCCCAAGTCCCTCAGCCTTTCCTCACCAGAGAGATGCTCCAGGCCCCTCATCATCTTGGTGGTCCTCTCCTGTCCCCTCTGCAGCAGTTCCCTGTCCTTCTGGACCAGGGGGAGCCCGGAACTGGACCCAGTGCTCCAGATGAGGAGGGGCTGTGCCCCTTCTCCTTTGGTATTTTTGTACATCCTTTTTCTGCCTGAAAGGTTAGGAAGTCGAGGAGATCTTAAAATATTTTATATTGTGCTGTTCTTTTTTTGGTCTCTGTTTTGGGAGCTATTTGCTTTGTACAGTTTGGGGTTGAGGTGATGACAAGTGGCTGCTCAGCTGGGCTGAAACCCTGGGGTTTGGGTTCATCCGGAACGAGATGGGCTCACAGGTGTGATTGCTACCGCAGGGTCTGTACAAAGCCTGTCTTGACGAGTGCTCCACTAATTATCCTCATCTGCTGACAAGGGGATCCATCCTTGAGGTCCTTCTCCATGGGCCGTCCTGGCCCCGTAGCACCCACAGCTCCCCTCTCTCTGCTGCGCCCGTTGCCGGTTTCTCCTGGAAAGCTGGGATTTGTTTACTCTGCGCCAATTTAGTTTATTTTCAGTCTCAAATACAAAAACTACGTGGGTTAGAGCAACATAATTTGCAGCCTGCTGATTAATAATACAGCTGACGGAACGACATCAGGCTGCGAGCTCAAAGTGCTGAGGAAAGCTAAAATTTGGTAAGCGGCGTGTACGCATGGGGTAGGGAGCCCAGAGAGGAGAGAGGAGGCTGCTGAGGCAAGAAAAAAAAACCCTGTTTTCCTTTTTTTTTCTGCCTCACACACAAAACCCCATCCCATTCGATCCCCTTCGTCCTTGGAGATCATAGAATCATGGAATCGTCCAGGTTGGAAAGGACCTTTGATATCATCTAGTCCAACCATCAACCTAACCGATAATAAAACAACAACCCACCACTAAACCACGTCACTGAGCACTATGTCAACCCAGATTTTTAATACCTCCAGGGGTGGTGCCTCAAGCCCTTCCCTGGGCAGCCCATTCCAAGGCTTGATAACCCTTTCCGTGTAGAACTTTTATCCTGATGTCCAAACTGAACCTCCCCTGATGCAACTTTAGGACATCTCCATCACCTGATCCTTGTGAGAAGAGACCACCCCTGGCTACACTCTCCTTTCAGGGAGTTGGACTGAACGAGAAGGTCTCCCCTCAGCCTCCTCTTCTCCAGGCTGAACACCCCCAGCTCCCGCAGCCTCTCCTTATATGTCTTGGTCTCCAGACCCCTCACCAGCTCCGTTGCCCTTCTCTGGACCTGCTCCAGCAGCTCAGTGTCTTTTTTTTTGTGGTGAGGGGCCCAAAACTGGACACAGCCCTTAGATCCCAAAGCTCAACTGGAAAACTCTGGGAGGAACCTGATCTGAGTGGAGGGGGCCTGGACTAGTAGGTCCCTTCCCACATAAATTATCCTGCAGTTCCCCACAGCCCCATGAAAGCTACAGCAAAATGATAAATTCTTATAACGCAGAGCAATTCCTGGAAGTATTTCCCAAGAGAATGGGATCTACAAAGTGTTCGATGAATAAACCCTCAGGACAAGAGGGAATGGGCACAAACTGGAACATAAGAAGTTCCATCTCACCATGAGGAGGAACGTCTGTCCTTTGAGGGTGGCAGAGCCCTGGCAGAGGCTGCCCAGAGAGGTGGCGGAGTCTCCTTCTCTGGAGACATTCAAACCCCACCTGGACACGTTCCTGTGGGACCTGCTCTGGGTGGACCTGCTTTGGCAGAGGGTTGGACTAGATGATCTCCAGAGGTCCCTTCCAACCCCATAGCATTCTGTCTTTCTGTATGATTGTGTTTCCTGCTGAATCCCATCCAGGATTCATCTCCAGGCCCCTCATATCTTTGTAGCCCTCTGCTGTCCCCTCTTCAGCGGTTCCTTGTCCTTCCTGAACTGGACCAAGAGCTCCAGAGGGGTCCTCCCCAGGGCAGAGCAGAAGGGCAGGATGACCTCCCTCCACCTGCTGGTCCCACTCTTCCTGATGCCCCCCAGGATGCCATTGGCCTTCTTGGCCACCAGGGCCCATTGCTGGCTCCTGGGCATCCTGTTGTCCACCAGGACTCCCAGGTCTTTGTCCTCAGAGCTGCTCTCCAGCAGGTCACCCCCAACCTGTCCTGGTGCTGGGGGTTCTTCCTCCCCAGGTGCTGATGATGGCATCAGGCTGAATTGTCCAGGAGAAGGGGACTGACTTCTCAAGGAGAGGCCAGGATTGATCCTATGCCTTTTCGCATTTACCTCACCTGTGCTTTCACCGGCCTTTTTACGGGGCAGGCAGAGAGCCTGGATTAAACCTCATGTTTCTGGCAGTGTGAAAACCAAGAGATTTCTTCCAGCTCCGGTTCTTGGCACATGCTTCAGGCACCAGCGCCGCCTGCTTTGATCAAGTGCTCCTGGTCCCTCCTCACCAATCACCAAGAAATTGATGTAAACACTCAGGCGGGTTTATGAGAGCTTTGCTTCTCTCTTAAAAAAGAGACACGATTTCTCACAGAGGAAGATGCGGCACGGGCCCACGATTATCAATTCAGGCTCCGTAGCCTTTAATTAAAGTCACTTATTGTGTTATCATCCCGTCTCGGAAACACATGCCCTGGCACCCACCCCGTGCTGACGGTGTCCGTGTGCGTGTCACGGCACCGTCATGCAGCTGCTGGTGTCAAAACCCTCTGTTTATCACATACGGCTTGAGCGGCGCCGACACCGCGTGCTGTAAATCCGGTGTTCCCGTTCCTTACATTGGGCGGCTTCACGGTGACAAAGTGGTGGAAACCTCCCCGCTGAAGGCCGGGATGGGACCATCAAGTCAGGGTTGGCACCACAAGGTTGGCTATAAGAAAGCCTTGAAGGAAGAGAACAATCACGTTTGAGAACATCTTTGCTCAGACTGCCCCGTTATGCCCCCATCCAGCGCTTCCCCGGAGGATGTTCTTCGTTCTCCCTGGCTCACCTGAGTATTCTGGGGGGACTTGGCGGATTATTGTACCCCCAAAAGCACACCTTCCTTTCCTCCTGCGTAATTCCCCGGGAGTTTAATTTACCGGACCGTTTTCTCTTTTATTTTTCGTTTTCTCCCTGTTTTCCCTGCAGAAGAGGGAGGAAGAGAGATTTGGTTCCTCTGGCTCTAACGAAGCCGCGCGCTCGAGGGGATCGATAGCTATCGAACTATGGCGCTTCCTCCACTTAGACTGTTGAAGCGGCTTCCTTTAATTGTCCTCGCGCGCTGTAAGTACAGCCTACGGTGGATATTTTTCCCATTAAAGCTCTTCATGAGCGTGGGTCGCTCCATGGGGGTTGGAAAGACCTCACCTGTAGTTTGGGGCGCTACCGCGACTCTGCCACGCCTTTCTCCTCAGGAAGGAGTTCAGGGGGATCTGGGGGACAATTGGGGTGATG
>VZRU01001730.1:22071-34805 GCA_013398155.1 Pedionomus torquatus
GGTGGGTGGGTTCGAATCCCTCAGGCGCCGGCAGACCCGGTTCGCCGCCCCGGAGGGCGGGAGAGCGCGTGTGTATTTGCGTCCCTCCCGTTTCACACTCGCTTTATGTGCGTGTGGATGCTTTATGTCTGTCCGTGTGCTTTACATGCCTCTATATGCGTTATACGTATACATCCAGGCTCACGCGCTCGCACCGCTACATGTGGGCGCGACCCAGCGGGTCTCACCGAACCCAGCGGGTCCCCGACCACCTCCTCCGTGCCCAGAGCACGGAAAGCTTCTTCTCTGCCGCTTCCCCCTCCACTAAAGGGGGCTGCGTTTGCTCCCCTTTGTATTTATTTACCCCTCTGCTTGGGAGACCCTCGGAGGTGGTGGGTGGTCCAGGCTTTAATGGGCGTCCAAGGTGCTCCTCGGGTGGTGAGAGCTTGTGGTTCCTTCAGGAAGGTTCATCCTGGTGTAGTGTGAGGAGCAGAAAAGGAGAGGGGGGGAAAAACCCAACCCTGATGTTTGACAGGCCGTCCCCACACGGTGTTTTGCTCGGTGACACTCTCCAGCCCCAAGGTGTGGGGCAGGTTAGGGGACAGAGGTCCCCTCGGGTCTGGTTGGGCATCCAGAACTCAGCCTGGATGGTGTCGGGGGTCTTTGGGTGACTCTGCCTGTCCCTCCAGTCTCTCTCGTGTCTGTGCACTTGCGGGGTGTCGTGGCTGGAGAAAGTGGGGTATCAAGGATCTGAGGAGGGTTTCTCTCCACAAAGCAGCTTGGTTTTGGGGACACAACGCTTGAATATTGCTGGGAAGGTTTGGGGTCCCTGCATTCAGCTTGCTTTTCGCTGTTAATTGGCCGTGTCTAATCCTACCTGGGGGTGGGAACTTGCTGAGAAGCAGAGTGCTTTTCCCTCTCCTGGTCTGCAGCAGGAGCCCAGCCTCCTGCAGAACCAGGTCTGGGGACGGTGACATCTTTTTCATCACTTCGGATGTGATCAAGGCTCGGATTTGCAGCGTTCTTTCCTTCTTTTGAATGGAGAGACGTCCATCCAAAGGTTGAAGGTAACCAAGGAGCCTTGTGGAGATGTGTGTGGGAGGGATTGTGGGGAAAAGGAGACTGGGACCGTAGCAGGAGGATATCACAGGAGACAGCGATGGAGTTGCACATAGCATTTTGAGGATGAATCCCCCACCCAGCAGGTTCCCCTAACCCTGCAGAGGAAGAGAAGGTAAAGGGATGCTATAACCCACATTCTCCCGGGTTTGGGAGAACCACACTGGGACCTTCTGCGCAGCCTTGGAGCCAAAGCAGAGAAAGAGTCAGGTTCGCTGCAGCCCTTTCCCCCCTCCAGCTGAGCCCAGTGAGGACCCATAAGGGCTGAAATCCCAGTCAGATATTGAGAAAGGATGCTGAACGGCCAGCATCTCGGCCAACCTTGAGCTCTGCAGGCTGAGGGCTTCATGCAGGTGGTCTCCTTTTATCCCTTCTTTAAACACGAAGATCTGCCCCAGGTGCTGGAGTAGCTTCTCCTGCATGCTGGGCCACTCTCAGCAAGGCAAAAATTGGCATTATGGGATGAAATTCCCTCTGGATTTTTCAGACGCGAGGCAGCTCACTTGCAGTCAAAGCTGTTTCTGGAGGATGGGATTCATTTGGCGTCACTTGGGCATCTAAAATTGTCCGGAGGGGACGAGCACCCCCCAAAGGGCGTTAGTTTCACCCCGTTGTAAATCTCAGACGCCGTTCAGGGTGCTGCTTCCGACTTGGACATCCGAGTGGTTGACATTTAAGTGAGAGGAATCTCACCCTATGCTTCCAAACCTTATTTTTCAGCTCCTTTGCCTGACCCTGTTTGTTCTCCTACCACGCAGGCCTTTTTGGTGGTTGTTTTGGGTTTGGTTGGTTGGTTTGTTTGTTTGTTTTTGTGGTTGTTATTTTTTCTTAATTTTCAGGCATAAATGATGGTTCCGAAACTTTCCGCGTCCCCAGGTGGGAGGTGTTGCAGAAATGCAAGGGCATAGAAGCATTTGCAGCTCATCCTCCCGCAGACGCCCAAAGCTGGGTTAAAAAAACCAGGTCATTAATTTGGGTTTAATGGCTCTCAGCTCTGGGGAACCCCCTCCCTCTCTCTTTTCCCTCCCCTCCCTCTCTCTTTTCCCTCCCTTCTCTCTCTCTTTTCCCTCCCCTCCCTCTCTCTCCCCCCTCCCTGTTCCACCACCACCTTCCTCTCCTGTACTTTGTGCCAACATTTAATTGCTCTCGCTCTGGGNTTCCCTCCCTTCTCTCTCTCTTTTCCCTCCCCTCCCTCTCTCTCCCCCCTCCCTGTTCCACCACCACCTTCCTCTCCTGTACTTTGTGCCAACATTTAATTGCTCTCGCTCTGGGGAGATGCTATCTCATTTCAAGGTTGAACTTCTCTAGCTTTGACCTGTGGAGAGGATGAGGGGGTGGGAGGATGTCGGTGTGTCCTTGTCGCTTCCAGCTCCTTGCCTGCAGCGGTGGGGTCGCCTCTTCGCCCTGTTCCTCAGGAGACTGAGGTTTTCAAGGTGCTACAGCCTCACACTCTGTTTTTGTGGCCACCCGTGGGACTTTACTGGTGTGGCAACATCATCCAGGTGCCAGTCTGGATGCAGCTGTGACCTTGGCAATGCTACACGTTGGTGTGAGCTGGCTCTCCAACTTCTATTAATGGACACTTTGCCTACATGGTGGCACCTTCAAGGACCACCTCCTTCGGCTCTGGCTTTGCTCTGATGGCAAACGCAGAAGAGATGCCCTGTGCTCATCCCAAATCCTTTTCTGGCTCAGACAGAGATGCTTTTTCATAAAATCACCACATAGTTTGAGTTGGAAGGGACCTTTAAGACTCTCTAGTTCCAGCCCCCTGCCCTGGGCAGGGACACCTCCCACCACACCAGGTTGCTCCAAGCCGCGTCCAACCTGGCCTTGAACACCTCTAGGGATGGGGCAGGCACAGGGATGGGCAACCTGGGCCCGGGTCTCAGCACGGAGTTTCTTGCTGAGATTTCATCTCAATTTCCTCTTTTTCAGTTTTAAACCCTTCCCCCTCATCCTATGGCTCCCCTTCCTGATCCAGAGTCTCTCCCCATCTCTTTTGGAGCCCTTTTAGGGACTGGAAGGGACTCTAAGGTCCCCCTGGAGCCTTTTCTTCTCCAGGGTGAACCTCCACAACCCTCTCAGCCTGTCAAAGGCCACACTTTTGTGGCCTCATATATTACATTGTTGTGTGAAAACACGGTCTCTTGGGCTGTGGCTTCATCCAATGACTCCATGAACCTTTCATCAACCAACCACCCAGTAGTTACTGCTTTTTCTTGTGTTACAGGTTTATATTTAATAAAAACCCCTAGAGGGAATCACAGATGAGACTGAGCAGTGACAAAAGGCCCGGAGGACCATGCTTCGGTGCTGGCATCCCTCTCCTGCTCCCGCCTCATCCGTAGCCAAATCGGGTGTGAGACTTACCCTCAAAATATTACATCCTTTGGAGAAATGCGGGCAAACGCTGCGTCGAGGCGGTTGCCTGCATCACACAGCCCTTTTGGCTGTCAAAGGAGAAAAAAAAAAAAACAACCCCAAAACAACCAAGTCTTTTAAATAAATCCGATTCCAGGAAACTCAGCTGCCTGATTAGAATTGTATATTTAGTCTCCAATTTGTGTATTTACCTGAAATTTGCGTCCCTCTGTTCTAAGCGGAGCCGACCCCGTGTCAACCTGATGCTCCTGCCTTTCACCTTTCGTCCTTTCTTCAAATACTGTGACTATGCGAGGTGTCCCCAGGGTTGATTGGGGGTTGGATGAGATGATCTCCAGAAGTCCTTTCCAATCCCTTGTCATTCTGGGTGGTTCTGTGATTTTAAAGTGTTTTATTTTAGCAACCATTTGGTGCTACTGAAATCTCCGTCATTAAGGGGTCCTCATCAGTCACCCATCCTGGAGGTTTCTGTTTCGCCGCCTTTTCTTTGCCTTTTTAGGAAGATCGTGTTTCCATGTGTTTCCCACACCTCGTTTTTGCCAGAATGATTTTTGCCTAGTTTAACTACTGGCTGCTTTGCTGGTTGTGTAACTTTTGGGGTCTTCAGTAGGTCCTTCAAGTGAGTCCCGTACCCTCAGTGATGGTAACACTTGCTTTTGGCTTTGTGAAACTCACCACTTTAATTAAGACGCTGCTGCCGTTACTTTGGGCTGGTAGTTCCTGTGTGTAGCACAGAAGAGGACTTGCGGTAGATGGGGTGGTTCTTTTTGGCTTCACGTAGATCTGCTGCTTCAGGGGCAATTAACACTGAAAGGTGAGATACTCCACGTGCCAGAGCAGTGGCTTTTCAAGTAAAAGGACATACCAGTACACTCCTTGGGTTTGGTATTGATTATTCATTGGTTATTTGCGTTGCAGTACTTTTCATTGCCTCTTCGGATGGATGTATGTGATGAATTGTGGCAAGACCAGGCCAAGGGCAGGGTCCTGCACCTGGGACGTGGCAATCTGAGGCACAAATACAGGTCGGGCAGAGAATGGCTGGAGAGCAGCCCCGAGGAGAAGGACTTGGGAGGGCTCCTGGAGGAGAAGCTCCACATGAGCCGGCAGTGCGCGCTGGCAGCCCAGAAAGCCAACCCCAGCCTGGGCTGCAGCAAAAGAAGCCTAGCCAGCAGGGACAGGGAGGTCATACTCTACTCCGCGCTCGTGAGACCCCACCTGGAGTCTTGTGTCCAGCTCTGGAGTACTCAACACAGAAAGGACATAGATAGAACTGTTGGAATGGGTCCAGCACTGAGGGCCACCAAGATGGTTAGAGGGATGGAGCACCTCTGCTGTGAGGACAGGCTGAGGGAGCTGGGGCTGTTCAGCCTGGAGAAGAGAAGGCTCCAGGGAGACCTTGGAGCAGCCTTCCAGGATCTGAAGGGAGCTCCAGGAGAGCAGGAGAGGGACCCTTGGTCAGGAAGAGCAGTGATAGGACAAGGGGTAATGGTTTTAAATTGAAAGAGGGGAGATTGACATAAAATCTCAGGAAGAACTTCTTTCCTGTGAGGGTGGTGAGACTCTGGCCCAGGTTGCTTAGAGAAGCTGTGGCTGCCCCATCCCTGGAGGGGTTCAAGGCCAGGCTGGATGGGGCTTGGAGCAACCTGGTGTGGTGGGAGGTGTCCCTGCCCATGGCAGGGGGGTTGGAACTGGATGGTCTTGATGGTCCCTTCCAACTCTAACTATTCTACAATTCTATGACAACCTTCATACCCCTCTCGTAACCCACCGCAGCACCTTGCAAACTTTGGGCAGGTGCGATTCTGACCAGTGCATCCCAGGCTTGGCACTGGGAAGCCACTGTGTCCCTTCCCGTCATCTGCTTCGAGAGCTTTCCAGGCAGAATCCCATGTGAGGATTTACTGGAGCCGATTTCAGCCAGGCTGGGTTGACCTTGTGGGAGCTGCTGTGTCCCCAGGGCTGGGTCAGGAGCCACACAAGCTCCCAAATCTCCTTCCCCACAATGTCCCCTGTGCTTGGATGGTGTAAGGGGGAATTAGCGCCGCTTGTTCCCTGCATCCGAGCTAAGCCTGTCTTTAAAAAGCAGCCGGCGTGGTTGTGCTTGGAACAAGCAGCTCCGTTTCTATATTATACACAACAGTCATCTCTGTAGGAAGCCGGGCAGCCCACGCCGCTGCCGCAGCCCAGGGCTACACGGCTCATCCTTGGGACCTTCCCGGGAGGAAGGGATGGAGCCTGGGAACTCAAGGAAAAAGCTGATGTGGGTATCCCCCCGGGTGGTGTGAGAAGCAGTGCCCGGGTCCCTGTGTGTCCGTCAGGTGGCTGGTGGGGATGCTTAATTTTTTGGGATAAAAAAATGACCCTCTGCTGCCCGAGCTGTTGTTTTATTCCCGGCCTGAGCCGATGGGAGACTTTCCAAGTCCGTGTGATTTCCCAGGGAAGCAGCTCGGCTGCATCTCAGTTTCAGGATCCCTCCAGATCCAGGGAAGAGCAAACAGCCCCCACCAGACCAATATCTGTGGGTGTCCATCTGTCCCAGCTGCTCGGAGTGTTTGCACAATTCAGTTCTTGGCTACACCTGATTTTACAACAGTGTTAATTATGTGGTTATTGGTACACCTGCAACAATTAGTGATGTAAACTAAGATAAAATGCCAAATAAAATTTCACTTCTCAGAGTACAGGTTGCTCTCCTCCAAAGGCTTCCAAAGTCGTGCTTCTGAGATCTCTTCCTAAAGGAAGCTCTCCAGACCGACTCTGGACTTAGTCCTAAATGTAAGTGAAGAGGCAAAGGCAGGGAAAAGGCTTTGGAGGAATCAGCCTTTCTGGAGAGAGTTGGTCCCTCTTCCCACAGAATTATATGAGGTTGGAGGGGACCTCTGGAGATCATCTAGTCCAGTCCCCCTGCAAAAGCAGGTCCACCCACAGCACATCCCACAGGAAAGTGTCCAGGCAGGGTTTGAGTGTCTTCAGAGAAGGAGACTCTGTCACCTCTCTGGGCAGCCTCTGCCAGGGCTCTGCCACCCTCCAAAGAAAGAAGTTCCTCCTCATGTTTAGATAGAACTTCTATGTTCCAGTTAGTGCCTGCTCCTTCTTGTCCTGTCCCTGGGCACCTTTGAAAAAGACTGGCCCTGTCTTCCTGACACCCACCCTTGAAGGATTTCTAGGTGTTAATCAGATCCCCCCTCAGCCTTCTCTTCTCCAGACTCAAAAGACCCAAGACCCTCAGCCTTTCCTCACCAGAGAGATGCTCCAGGCCCCTCATCATCTTGGTGGTCCTCTGCTGTCCCCTCTCCAGCAGTTCCCTGTCCTTCTGGATCTGGGAAGCCCAGAACTGGTCCCAGTGCTGGAGATGGGGCCTCCCCAGGGCAGAGCAGAGGGGGAGGATGACCTCCCTCCACCTGCTGGTCCCATTCTTCCTGATGCCCCCCAGGATGCCCTTGGCCTTCTTAGCCACGAGGGCCCATTGCTGGCTCCTGGGAATCCTGTTGTCCACCAACAGGATGCACATTCGCCATGTCATCATCATAGGTGTGATGCTACCAGTCCCTCTGGAAGGAGCTGGGGTTTTCCCCAGCCCCAAGTCTGGAGGTTTTTAGGGAGGAGAGGAGGCAGAAGAAAACCCAGGGTCACATTTACAAGCAAGGTTGGAATCTCATCCCAGCACCGGCTGTTCCCGGCCTCTCGCTGTGTGCTCCATTGACTCTCCCTGCCCCGTTCTGCCAAACATGGAAAGTTTTGAACCATTAGAAAATGCCTTTGGGTAAAGGTAAATGAAACCCAGGGCTGCTGGGAGGAGGCAGGGCTCAAAACCTGCATGTGGAAATAAGGTCCCCGGCTCTAAAATGACTTCAAGGACAGAGGGTAGGTGCTATGCTTCTCAGGATCGGTTTCAGCTGGGACTGGTTCCAATTAAAATGAGATCAAGGAGAATGGAAAGAGAAAGGAGGGGGGTGGGGGGGTGGAAGACAAAAAACTTGGTTTTATTTTTTCATTTCTGCCAGTATTGCAGCTTGAAACATTGAGACGGGTTTGCAGCTCTTCCACAAGCAATGAGTCTGAGCCAGAGAATATTTCAGATCATTTCTTGAAGAATGACAGTTCTTTTGTGCTGTGGGAATTCAGCTTTCTCCCTGGTTTTGTTTAATTTGAGGTTGTAACAGCTTAAGAAAAAGCTCTTCCTCATCCCCTGAAATGAGGAGGCCGGCCTCAGTTTCCTTCCACGGATCTCCCGGGCTGAGGATGGTCAGGGATGCCTTCTGCTTGCTTTGCACCCGGGATCAATTTGTGCTTCTTTGATAATGGAGTTGAACAAGGAAATGCGAAATCTGATGAGATGAGGAAAATAAAACTCAAGTCATAACCAGGGGCTGTGAAGGGATCGCGATGGGTGCGGTGACAGTGGTGCTGTCACCGAGTCAGCAGCTTCCTCCTTGAAAAAGGGTCAGGGATATCCCAAAGAGCATCTTGGTGGGTTTTACCCTTGATAAACAATATCACTGGTTGATATTACAGAATCACAGAATGCTATGAGGTTGGAAGGGACCTCTGGAGATCAGCTAGTCCAAGCCCCTGACAAAGCAGGTCCTCCCACAGCAGGTCCCACAGCAACGTGTCCAGGTAGGGCTGGAATGTCTCCAGAGACAGAGATTCTACCACCTCTCTGGGCAGCCTCTTCCAGGGCTCTGACACCCTCAAAGGGAAGAAGTTCCTCCTCGAGAAGTTCTGCATTGAGATGAAACTTCCTATGGTCAAGTTTGTGCCCATTCCCTCTTTTCCTGTCCCTGGGCACCACTGAAAAAAGCCTGGCCCCATCCTCCTGACACCCACCCTTGAAGGATTTCTAGGGGTTGATCAGATCCCCCCTCAGCCTTCTCTTTTCCAGACTCAAAAGACCCAAGTCTCTCAGCCTTTTCTCATCAGAGAGATGTTCCAGGTCCTTCATCATCTTGGTGGTCCTCTGCTGTTCCCTCTGCAGCAGTTCCTTGTCCTTCTGGAACTGAGGAGCCCAGAACTGGTCCCAGTGCTGGAGATGGGGCCTCCCCAGAGGGGCAGGATGACCTCCCTCCACCTGCTGGTCCCACTCTTCCTGATGCCCCCCAGGATGCTATTGGCATCCTCCTTGGCCACCAGGGCCCATTGCTGGCTCCTGGGCATCCTGTTGGCCATCAGGACTCCCAGGTCTTTCTCCTCAGACCTGCTCTCTGACAATTTTTCATCTTGTCTCACATTCCAGTTTCACGGGAGTCTTACCAGCTCCTGTTATTAGACAGGAGCAATATACCTGCTTCTTTAAAAAGAAAATTAAAATTCTTAGAGAACAATGAGATGATCTCTCCTGAAATACCTGCTTGATTTTGGACACTCAAGACGAAACTTGAAGGGCTTCATTATCTCATGTGCGGAGGCGATTCTGCATTCAGGAAGGGCTTTTGCAGGCTTTGTCTCCTTAAGTCATTACAAATGCCATGATATCCTCTCTCAGATAGATGGGTCTAAGCATGAGAGAAAAAGAATTATCTCAGAAACTGAAAGAGGGGAGATGGAGATGAGATCTGGGGAAGAACTTCTTTGCTGTTGAGGGTGGTGAGACCCTGGAACAGGTTGCCCAGAGAAGCTGTGGCTGCCCCATCCCTGGAGGGGTTCAAGGCCAGGCTGGATGGGGCTTGGAGCAACCTGGTGTGGTGGGAGGTGTCCCTGCCCAGGGCAGGGGGGTTGGACTGATGATCCTTTAGGTTGCTTCCAATTTGAACGATTCTGTGATTCGATGTATTCAGTCCAAGTCTCCCTGTGATTTAGATTTACATCCTGAAATATAGGCTTATCTCCTGTGCCGGCCTCTTTTTATCTGCCTAAATCTCATGCGCCTGCTACTTCTCAAACAGAAAAAAATAATCTTTATTGCTGTAATATGTTTGTCACCTTTCCTTTATCCCAGCAAAGTACTGTAAGATCTGCAAAATGCCTTAGAAGCGTAAGCGGTTTTTGAGTGAGAGATACTGAAAGAAGGCGGGGGGAGGAGAAGAAAAGAAGTCTCAGAGACTGGAGTCTTGCAAAGCGAACCACTCGGCCAGGTTTTCTTGGCACGGTTCCGTTTGCAGAATGGATATCTTACCGCCAGCTGGAGTCAAAAGTCAAGAGGGGGATTAAGGGTGTGAAATTGCTCCATCCTGAGCACTTTCTTCTCAGCCCAGCACAGAGGACAAGGGAGATTTTGGAGCGGTGTTTTGGCTCAGTGCTGGGCGCTGGTGGTCTAGAGCCCAAGCTGGTGCAGGGGACTTTAATTGCCTTGCTCTTAAAGAAGCAGGATGATGGAGAGGAGGTGGTGGAACATTTCTCCTCCAGAGTAGTGATAAACTTAGCCATGAAGTGCTGGGCAGTATCTGTGAAGCATGAGCCCCGTGTGGGATGGACCAGGCCTTCCCAGGACTCTGGAGGACCACCTAGGAGTCCTGGTGGATAACAAGATGCCCATGAGGCAGCCATGTGCCCCTGTGGCCAAGAAGGCCAAGGGCATCCTGGGGGGCATCAGGAAGAGTGGGACCAGCAGGTGGAGGGAGGTCATCCTGCCCCTCTGCTCTGCCTGGGGAGGCCCCATCTGGGCTGGAGCATCTCTGTGATGAGGGACTTGGGTCTTTTGAGTCTGGAAAAGAGAAGGCTGAGGGGGGGATCTGATAAACACCTAGAAATGCTTCAAGGGTGGGTGTCAGGAGGATGGGGCCAGGCTTTTTGCAGTGGTGCCCAGGGACAGGAAAAGAGGGAATGGGCACAAACTGGAAGTTAAGAAGTTCCATCTCAACACGAGGAGGAACTTCTTCCCTTTGAGGGTGTCAGAGCCCTGGAAGAGGCTGCCCAGAGAGGTGGTGGAGTCTCCGTTTCTGGAGACATTTAAAACCCCACCTGGACACATTCCTGTGCAATCTGCTGTGGGTGGACCTGCTTTGTCAGGGGCTTGGACTAAATGATCTCCAGAGGTCCCTTCCAGCCCCATAGCATTCTGTGGTGCATGGTTGCCACCCTCTCAATTCTCTCATGCTGGTCAAGACCCCTTCTGGCCTGAGGAACATTGACTTCAGTACTATCTTAATCTCATCTAGGCAGCAGCCTGGTTGGTGTGTCTCAAAATAAATTGGGTACCTTCAACAGGAGCCCAAGGTGGAGCAAACACAGCAACGTTGAGGCTGGTCCTTACTGGAGTGGGCTGGATCCATTTCCCTCCACCACAATCCGTTTAAAAGTGGGAAGAACGGAATGGACTCTAAGGCTCAATTTTAAACCTGAAGCGTTAGCTGGAATTTGTGCAAACCACTAGCAAGGCAATTAAAGCCACTTTTTAAGGACTTATTTTTGTCACTTCACCAGGGTGGGAGCTCGCCATCCCAGGCTGTGAGCTGCCTGGGGTAGGGGCCATCCTTTTGCTGCGCTACTCTGATATTTAATCCCTAATTGGGTTTTATTCACGAGCCCCGGCTGAGTCAGGATGAGGGAAAAGGCACAGAGATGTGGCTGGATGGAACGCGGGGAGCAAAACTTGGGGCTTCAGTCCCCGAGGCTCCTGCTTGGATCCGTCCTGGAAAAGAAGAATCAAGGGCTCTTGACTTATTTTGAAATTGCTGGGTATTTTGCAGGAGTTAAGAAGCTCCAGGGATAAAAAGCAACAAAAAAACTGCATGCTCTGAGAGCTTCTCTTAAATCCTGAGGATAATTAGGAGAAAATAAGAGCGAGTACCTGACCACTGGGTTTTCTGACTATAAAACAGACCCATCCCTCTGAACCAGGCTGGATGGGGCTTTGAGCGACCTGGTGTGGTGGGAGGTGTCCCTGCCCAGGGCAGCGGGGTTGGAACTGGATGATCTTTAAGTTCCCTTCCAACTCTAACCATTCTGTGATTTGATGAGCCCCGGGCAAACTCCTCTGTGTCCGTACCTTGGGGGGGCTGCTGCTCCCGCTCTCTCCATGGGACACGGCTGCTGCATGGCACGTTTTGAAGGATCCCATGATGATGAGGAAGAAGTCTAATTTCAGGATTGTTTGGGGGATGCTTTCCCAGGCACATTCCCTGTCTGCAGGTGGGGAGAGGAATTGGGGCTTTAGGAAAGGCTTTGAGGTGCTGGAGCGTGTCCAGAGAAGGACAACAGAGCTGGTGAAGGGTCTGGAGAAGAAGTCTTGTGAGGAGTGGCTGAGGGAGCGGGGGGTGTTCAGCCTGGAGAAAAGGAGGCTGAGGGGAGACCTTCTGTCTCACTCCAAGTCCCTGAAAGGAGAGTGTAGCCGGGGGGTCAGTCTCTTCTCACAAGGGACAGGCAATGGGACAAGTGGAAACAGCCTCGAGTTGTGCCAGGGGAGGTTCAGATTGGGTATCAGAAAAATTTTCTTCACCAAAAGGGTTGTCAGACATTGGAAGTGCTGGAGTCACCATCCCTGGAGGTATTTAAAAGGGGGGCAGATATGGTGCTGCTGAGGGACATGGGTTAGTGGTGTTTTTTGTTAGCGTTGGGTTGATGGTTGGACTTGATGATCTCAAAGGTCTCTTCCAACCTTGACCATTCAATGATTCTCTGGCTGTTGGGCTGTGGGAGTGCAGGTGCCTCCAGGGCACCAGGCACCAACCCCTCCACGTTGACCCCGGTGACCAACCTCCCATTTTCCTCTCTTTTTACTGCAGTTTGTGTCCCGTGTTGCTCCTTCCCTCCAGCATCTGAGCCCATTTCACAACATCCCTTGGAGGAACGCGAGCTCGGGTCTGGCTGAATTCATTTCCCCTGCAGCTTTGCCAGGAGGAACCGGGGATGAACCTGGTTTTTCTCTGCAACGTTCATTCATTCAGCAGCCGCCTGCGTGAACACACCTCCTGTTGCCTTGCCATCTCTCCCCACCTCTGTTCTTTAGAGGAATGCTTGCTAAAAATAGCCGCCCGGTTTGATGTCTTTCTGGTATTATTACGCGTAGCGCTGAAAACCTGCCTAGGAAGGCCGCCCGCTTCGTTGACGTTCCCTTAAAATACAGCTAATCCACGTAATCTCATTAGAGAGGCAGGTGATTATTCAGAGAACGGGCTTTAGCAGGGGCCCAGCAAAGCCTTTTATTCCCCGTCTATTATCCGGTCGGCTAAAAGTCACCGGGAGCGCGGTTGGGTTTTTCGCTCGGGTTGTCTTAGGACCAGGACTTACAACTATTTTTCGCTTCAAATCTCTGGAAAATCTCCCATATTGTTTTCTTTTTGTATCGGGGTTGGGGTTTGTTCTTTCTG
>VZRU01001730.1:38246-75984 GCA_013398155.1 Pedionomus torquatus
GAGAGCAGGAGAGGGACCCTTGGTCAGGAAGTGTAGTGATAGGACAAGGGGTAAAAAACTGGTTTTAAACTGGAAGAGGGGAGATTTAGATTGGATATTAGGAAAAAATTCTTTACTGTGAGTCTGGTGAGGCACTGGAACAGGCTGTCCAGGGAGGTTGTGACTGCCCCATCCCTGGAAGTATTTAAGGCCAGGCTGGATGGGGCTTGGAGCAACCTGGTGTGGTGGGAGGTGTCCCTGCCCATGGCAGGGGGGTTGGAACACGATGATCTTCAAGGTCCTTTCCAACTCTAACCATTCTATGATTCTATGATTCTTTTTTTCCTGCGAGAGGTGGTTTTGGAGGTGCTGAAAATTGTGTTTTTGTGTGTGTGTTACTACCTTTCGAGCCCAAACTCTGGGGTTGTTTTTCTGCTGCTTCCCTTTGGTTTTGCTTCTCCCTCTGGCTTTTCCCCACAGGCTCAGAGAAATGTCACCTCCCAAAGAAGGGTCGGTGCTACTTGGGGCCTTCTGCCCTTCTGGCTTTTTGCTGGTGCCAGCTCTGCTCATCTCTTTCTCAGCAGGTTTCTGTTTGGATCCTGGTATTTAAAGCATCCGATAAATTGCTGTTCTGGAGGAAATAAGTGTGCGATTCTCTCCTGAGCAGATCATGTGGCTGTTGTTTGGTACAGCCGGGTTGTCAGGACACAACAGACCCCAAAGGCAAATTAACCTCTTCATGAAAAACAAAGTCATTTCAGATCACCCCGGGCACCTGATGCATCCCGCAGCTCCACGAAGCTGGACAGATAAAGCCCTTGCTCAGAAACCCAGGATTTGACTGTATGATATCTCCCCCTCTTTGCTAGAAGCAGCTTTGGTGTAAAAGGGGCAGATTCTGCCCCCCAAGGGGAGGACTCTGCCGTTGATAATTAGCAAGAGCTTCACTTGGAGGAGCTCACACCAGCCACCCTCTGACTTTGCAGCTCGATTTCAGACTGGTCAAAGTGGTTGTAGCGTCCACGCACCGGCTTGTGATGCTTTTTGGGGTGGCAGGGTGGGATGGAGACCCCTCCACCGAGGTAACTGGGGACACGCGGCACAAGAGCATTGCTTGTTTCTTCAGCAGCCTCCAAAGGCTGAGCAGTTCCTGTCGTTGGCTGTGTTCATCATGAGGTTTGGGGAAGAACAGAGATTGGACTGGTTTTGCTGGGGTGGGTTCTTGCCCCGCATTTCCCTGGGATCCCGTCTGCCAGATCTGACCTCCCGATGTGTTTATTCTCCTGGGGAAAAAGCATCAGGGCATTTGGAGGGTCTTGGGCTGGGCAGGATACGGGTCTCCCCAGCTCCTTGATGGAAACCTCGTACTCCCAGGAGGTGCAGGAGGTTGCAAAGCAGGGAGCCAGATCCTATAGTTTATGTCTTGAGCTACAGGAGAGAATGGAGGAGGCTGTTTGCCCAGGGAAGAGCAGAAGTGTTGCTTCTACCTGTGTTCAGCCCTGAAGAATGACCCTCCCCAGGGCTCTTGGCGGGATGTTCCTGTAGAAATGAGCACCAGGAGCCAGTGTTTATTGATGGGAAGGACTAATTAAGTTTCAGCCTTGAAGCAGTCCACTGGCCAAGGAAGCTAAGAGCTGCAGGAGGCTTGCCAGTATTTCCCTCTGCTTCAGTAGCTCTGTCACTGTGACTAAAGCTTGGAGAGATTCCCTGAAGTCCATCACGGGAGCAGCGGGCGCCAAACTCCCCAGTCTCGGTCCGCTGTGGGGTCCCTCCTGTGGGTCTGAGATGGTCCCCACGGGGCACAGAGGGGATGCTGCGGCACGGGGAGCGGCGAGGCAGAGATAAAGGATGTCTAAAGGCTTTTGCTGGCGGAGGAGGGGGATGCTGGGCTGAAAAGAGGGAATGAAAAGATGAAACTCCTGGTGCCAGATCTACCCGGCAGAGGAATCAATAAGCTGAGCTTGTTCGACCCAGTTGAAAAAGCTGTTGAAATCTAATGGTTTGCAGGATCTGGCCCCTGTACAAGGTGTTCAAGTGAGAGATCGCTGTTATCCTCCTTTAATTAGCACCCGTGGTGCCCTGTTAATAACAGACATCTTGTTACGACGCTTGAGCTTTAATGAATTCATCCAGCTAGAGGGATCATCGCCGCCACTTGGATCGGGTTCGGTGAAAAGAAAAAGCACATCACAACCTTGTGGTCAGGTCTTGCGCTGGGAAATGCTGGGAGCTCGCTGGGAGATGGAAGCAGAGAGTCCCGCTGAGGGCACCCAGAGCCCCCCAAGCCTGTGTGAAGACACCCAGAGCCCCTCAAGCCTTCAAGAAGTGAAGGGAGCAGAAAGGTCAGCTCAAATTCCAGCAGCAACATGAGGGCAAATGCTTTCCCTTCCATGGGGGAGAGAGAGAGAAAGAATGGAAGAATAAAAGAAAATGTCTTAATTCTCCTTGTTTTCACGTTGTACGGCACAAGGGGTCCTGATGATAAAATCTCAGGAGCGATGTGCTGGGCAAAGAGAGAAGCACGCGCTGCCCTCAGTGAAAAAAAGAGAGCAAAAGGTAAATTGGAACTGTAAAATATGTTCATAAAGAGGGATCGTGTCACTTCGTGTCCTGCGTTATTCTTCCATTCACAAGGTTTCTTGGGAATTGGATGGTGTAATTCTCTTCAGAAGCAACCTCATCCCTTCCTCAGTCGTCCCTCCATGCCCGGGTGACTGGAGCACAGGCATGGTGGAAGCACCTGACTCTTGCCTCTGGCCGAGCTGCAGGTTTTAATGATGACTTGGACCTACCTCAGATGTAGATATATATATATATAAAATCGATAGGATTTATGGTCTGCAGCCCAGGAGAATTATCCAAGAGAGAACATTTTTGCTGTATGCTTTCTGAAAGTCTCTCAAAGCTTTCCTGGCTTTAAAAGATAGGAGGGAGAAAAAGGGGGTGGGAATGAAAATAGCACTCAAATCCCTTAAAACCCTTGTCCTTTTGTGCTTTACCATCTTCCAACTCTCCAGCAAAACCCTCTGCCGAGCACACGAGGAAAAGATTGGGGTGACTCCTCCAGTATAAACAAGTCAGATCTGTTCTCTTGGTGGAACCGCATGTTTTATCACTCTCTGCTCCTGACTCTCTGTTGTGCTTCAGGATCTGTTCCTCAGCTGTGTACTGCTGTGGTTCACCCTGAAGCTCCGACTGAATTCGGCTTTTCAAGTGGGTGGCAGATCCTGGCCTCAACAGCTGGAAAACCTCTGGGACTCTGGTTGGTAGTTTCACGAAAACAGAACACGTTTTCTGTCGTCTGCTGCCAAACGGCATCACTGCTGGTTTTATCATCGCCCTTGGTTTTGGCAGTTATTTTCCTTTAGGTTTTGTGGAATCACAGAATGCTATTGGGTTGGAAGGGACCTCTGGAGATCAGCTAGTCCAACCCTCTGCCAAAGCAGGTCCACCCAGAGCAGGTCCCACAGGAACGTGTCCGGGTGGGGTTTGAATGTCTCCAGAGATGGAGACTCCACCACCTCTCTGGGCAGCCTCTGCCAGGGCTCTGACACCCTCCAAGGGAAGAAGTTCCTCCATGGGTTGAGATGGAACTTCTTATGTTCCAGTTTGTGCCTGTTCCTTCTTGTCCTGTCCCTGGGCACCACTGAAAAAAAGACTGGCCCCATCCTCCTGACACCCACCCTTGAAGGATTTCTAGGTGTTGGTCAGATTCCCCCTCAGCCTTCTCTCCTCCAGACTCAAAAGACCCAAGTCCCTCAGCCTTTCCTCATAAGAGAGATGCTCCAGGCCCCTCGTCATCTTTGTAGCCCTCTGGTCTCCCCTCTCCAGCAGTTCCCTGTGCTTCTTGAACTGGGGAGCCCAGAACTGCTCCCAGTGCTCCAGATGGGGCCTCACCAGAATGGGGTTTGCTGTTGTCTTTGATGGAGAAGGCAGAGATAAGAAGGAGAAGCAGAAACAAAAGTCAGTCCCGTGGGAGCATGTTCCCCGCCAGCTGCTTTGGCTGTGGTGCATCTCCCTGTGGTCACCAACAGCTTTTCCCTGGATGGTTCAGTGAGAGGGACCCAGCCGTGAGAGCTGGATAGGAGCTGGATAGGAGCACAGCTTCCCATCCTCTTCCCATCCTCTGGGGCCATCATTTTAGGGTTGATTCTTCCTAGCCCTTCTAATTGCAGAAGATGCTGCAGGGTCATCTCTCAGCTGGGGCCTGAGATGGAGCCAGGAGCATTGTGAAAGTATGGCTTTGCTCGTGACATGAAATAGGGCTCTTTCTTCCCTTTTAGTCTTATGCAGCACATTTTCCCTTTCAGTGCTTCTAGAACTGTACTAATTATTAATAATTAAGCCAACAAAGCAAAACTTGGTTTCCTTCCATTGCATCCAGAGTAAACCAAGACGCTCGGCGTGGGAGCGAGCACCCCGTCACGTCCAGCCCTACCTGGTCTCAGCAAAAACCCTGTGGAGTTTGATGCCACAAAAAGGTGAAAAAGGCGGTGAGTTCTGGGTGATGGGGCTCAGAGGTGAGGTTCAGAGATGGATCTCTAAACCAATGCAGCACCTTCTGGAAGTAAATTGACCCAAAGCCTTTTTCACAGAGTTCCTTTTGGCAGGAGGAGATTTTCATAGAATCATAGAATTGTCCCAGTTGGAAGGGACCTTTCAGGTCATCAAGTCCAACCACTAACTCAACAGTGACAAAGCCAAAGCTAACCCACGTTCCTCAGCGCCACGTCTGTCCAGTTTTTAAATCCCTCCAGGGATGGTGACTCCACCACTACCCTGGGCAGCCTCTTCCAAGGCTTGATAATCTTCTCAGTGTAAAAATTCTTAGGTTTTTTTTTTCCTCCTCAGACGTTCAGGAGACCCATGTGGAGACTGAGGTCTTCAGCACAGCCTTAAGAAACTCAGGGTAGTCACCCCGTGTGGATAACCTCTAGTTTTCCTGCAGCTAGACATATCTCTTTGAGCCTCCTGGTTGCTCCTTAGGTCCAGCCTGTCCTTAAACATCCCCATGGTCCTCAGACCCTCAACTGCCTTCTTGGGCCTTCAGGATTGTGTGGTCCTTTTCCATGGCCACACAGCCGGGTTGCAATGCAGGGACAACCTCCTCATGCAGGCTGCTCTTTCCTGCTGTCCTTACAGAGCCTCAGGATTTAGTTACCTTCCTTTTCCCCTTCACTCCTTGTTTCCCATCTCTTTTTCTCCTCCTGGGGCTTGCCCGGCTTCCCTGGTAGCAAGAGCAGCTTCAATTCTCTCCAGCTGTAATGGCTGATGGTTGCAAACAACAACAACAAAAAAACCTCAATATTTGATATTTTCCCCATGGTTGCTCCAGGTAGCTTCTTCAGAGAGCAGGAGAGTGCCACCAGTGATGCCTGATGCTTGGAGAGTGCAAGAAGACCAGGCTGTGAACCTACTGATGGGTTCATGGAGCAGCTCTGGTGATTAAGGGCTATAACAGAGGCTTTATTCTGACCTGAAGAACGTAATGGGAGCAGATCCACCATAATTTTATTTTATTTCCCCCCTCTGAGCAGTACGGAGAACAGTTGGTCATCTGGAACATCCCTGTGTGAGGTCACAGCATTTGTTGTGCAGCTGGCTGGTCCGGCATGGGACATCGGTCTGCACGTGGGTCTTGAGGCAAAATGGGGTTGCAGCAAAATGAGGTGTCAGGGTGTGTCTGGGGGCAGGATGGAGGCCGGGCAGGAGAAGGTGTCCTCATTCCTCTGGGATTCATAAAAGATGTGGCAGGTCAAGAGCTTTAATGAGCTGATCATCTGGAAAAAAGAGAAGACTGGCCATTTTTCTAACAGTTAGTGCCTTTTGTACAATTCTATTTCCAAATGAAGTAATTGCAGGTGAAAAATCGCAGTATTTTATCTAGAAGACCTTTGAGGGCTTTGAACCATCTTTTCCCAACTGGAGCATCTACAAGAGGTGGTGACCCGTTGGTGACCTGCCACTGGAAAACTATGTTTTGTCAGGAAAATACCCAAAATATTGAGATTCTCCATGGTGGAGGATCCTCCTCTGGCTAAATCTGCTTCTTCATCCCCAGCAGATGCTGGTATCTGCCTGTTATGCTGTTGCCAGCCAGTTGGGGTGAGGGATCTGCCATGGTGCCGGCAGGTTCCTCTGCTGCTTTTCTTCTCTTTAAAAGCCAGTGCATCTTGTTAAGAGACTCCTCCGTCGCTCGGGGTAGCACGTGTTGACACAGGGAGGATTTGAAATATGAGATTCTGCTCCTGAGAAGCCAGAACTCACCGTTGTTGGGTCCACATTTGTTTGTTACAGCTCCTTGATGCCAAGGATATCACGAAGTCTTTTCTTATGAACAGGAGGTGAAAAAAGCGCAATTCAGAATCATAGAACCGTAGAATGGTTAGAGTTGGAAGGGACCTCAAAGATCATCCAGTTCCAACCCCCCTGCCATGGGCAGGGACACCTCCCACCACACCAGGTTACTCCAAGCCCTGTCCAATCTGGCCTTGAACCCCTCCAGGGATGGGGCAGCCACAGCTTCTCTGGGCAACCTGGGCCAGGGTCTCACCACCCTCACAGCAAAGAAGTTCTTCCTAAGATCCAATCTAAATCTCCCCTCTTCNCTCTCATAAGTGCAGAGCAGAGGAATAGAATTCCCTCCCTGTCCCTGCTGGTCACACTTCTTTTGCTGCAGCCCAGGATGGGGTTGGCTTTCTGGGCTGCCAGCACACACTGCCGGCTCATGTTGAGCTTCTCACCCATGAGCACTCCCAAGTCCTTCTCCTCAGGGCTGCTCTCCAGCCATTCCCCCCCAACCTGTATTTGTGCCTGAGATTGCCATGTCCCAGGTGCAGGACCCTGCCCTTGGCTTGGTTGAACTTCATGCCATTTGCACTAGCCCACCTCTCCAGCCTGTCCAGGTCCCTCAATTTAAACATTATCTCTTTCATATCTCTTGCTCTCTATATATTTATTTATCCAGCTGTGCTTTCAAAGGGCACTGTAGGACCCTGTATTCACGTGGGGGAGTTGTTGGGTCCGTGCAACCATGATCTCCCGGAGGAGAAAAGCAGAGCTGGGAAAAGGAGAAAAGCAGCCTGGCTCATTCCCATGAAAGCAGCAGTTGCTAGACTTGGACAGACTAGGGAAGAGGTTTTTTGGTGGTGTCTGGATGCCCAGCACGTCCTGACCAAGGACGTGGTGAGAGATGAAGTCAGCTCCTCCTTTTCCCACCCAGCTCATCCCACCCCTGCCTCCATCACTATCAAAGCCACCAGAGAAGGAGGACGGTTGCCTGTGCCAAGTGGCTCTTGAGCAGCTGTTACAGGCGCTGCTGATGGATGGAGAATCCCTGCGGCTAACGATGACGCGGCTCTCGTCCATCTTAATGAGGATCCGCTCCTCCTTCCTCCAAAGGAGGAACGAGCCTGGTCATTAGCTGCTTGTGCACCCGAGGCTGGGCAACGCTGGGGCATCTCTTTTTGTAAATGCACTAAAATCGCCTGGTTTGCTGCTGAAGGCAAAGGGTTGGCAGCTCCCCGGCGTGGAGCCAGCAGCATCCCCAGGCTGCCGCCGAGATTTGCAGCAGGACTCCCAATTCAGGGAGTGTTCCACCCTCACGGACGGTTTTTAAGGCTCTTGACAAAACCAGCCAGGGTGGCACCACCTTGTTTCCCCAAGAAATGTTGGTCGTTATAAGCTGAGAAGCTCAATGTCCCTCTCCTCTGTGAGCTGCTTGGCAGGGAGGGTTTATCCCCTCGCAGGCTGCTGCCGTCCTTGGCTCACCATGCGGTTTAAATGGGTGGTTGGGGACATAGCGTCCTACCTTTGCCTTCTGAAAAACCTGTTTTCAGACGGGTTAAAATTCAAAATTAAAAACGACAAAAGGCCAAACCCCACAACAGAGGGGAAAGGAAGAGGTAGAGTTTTCTTTGTGTTACAAATGGAAAAAGAAAAGCTAATCATCTGAAAAAATGCTGGTAATGGTGCGTGTCTTTGGAGGGGATAACTAATGAAGCTCAGAAAGGTCACAGCTTTGCTCGTGGTTAACCTTCAGCAATTCATTACAAAGGCAGGGCCAGTGTCTAATGAATCCATCTCCTCTTTTCTTCCAGAAGCGGGACTGAGACCTGCTGAGGGATAAACCGGGAACGCTGGGGTAGCAGGGAGCTCCTCCGGCAAGCTGTGAAGATCAGATGGCCCTTGGCTTCGCCAGAGGAAGACGTACGAGGGGAAAGTGCTGGAACTGCAAACATGGAGACTTACTGCACTGAACGCAGCCGATAAAGCGAGCTTTTCTCCGCAAAATAGTTCCTGCTGCCGAGATTTCTGTCTGCTGATGTGGACAATGGGGGCTGCCCGTACCGAAAAGGGAGCGACAAGACGGGCGAAGGTTTGCTGACCGTCGGGGAGTCCGGCCAGTGCCTGGATGCGCTTCGTTGGTGGGGAAAACACCGTCAAAACTCGCGGGTGGGGAGGGTTTGGGGCAGCAGAGGGGCCATGGGGCTGCTCTGGGTTCTGTCCCATGGCGGGGCTGGTCGGCTGCACCAGCACTGAGACACAGGGGTGCTGGGCATCCGGCTGCACCTCACGCTTCAGAGGGATATCGGAGAAGGAAAATAAGAAAGCGGCTGAAAAATGTAGCAGGGCTGATCTTTTAGGCCCAATAAAAATAACCTAGAGCTCCCTGGGCTGCCTTTTTCCCCCCTGCTTGGAAAGTCTTTTCTGCCCCTTGATTTCTCACCCGGTTTAAAAACATTTTATTCGTGTGCGTGTGTCTGTCCTCCCATCCATTTTCCCTGCGTCCGCGCATCATCCTGAAGTGATGGACATTTGTAAGTAATAATGAGGCACTTGTTTTCAAACCCTGCTGGTGATCAGGAAGCCCTTCGACTCTCCCAGCTTTTCTAGTGACAAAGAGGAAGGAGCTGAAAGAGGACGGAGCCCACGATGGCAGAGAAATGCGACTGCATCGCCAGCATGTACGGGTACGACCTGGGCTGTCGCTTCGTTAATTTTCGCCCTTTGGGCTTTGGAGCCAACGGGCTGGTGCTGTCGGCCCTTGACAGCAAGAGCTGCCGGAAAGTGGCGGTGAAGAAGATCACCATCAGCGACGCGCGGAGCATGAAGCACGCTTTCCGGGAGATCAAAATCATCCGCCGCCTGGACCACGATAACATCGTGAAGGTGTACGAGGTGTTGGGGCCCAAGGGGACCAACCTGCGGGGGGACTTTTTCAAGTTTAACATGGTGTACATCGTCCAGGAGTACATGGAGACGGATCTGGCCCGGCTGCTGGAGCAGGGGAAGCTGGCCGAGGAACACGCCAAGCTCTTCATGTACCAGCTGCTGCGGGGGCTGAAGTACATCCACTCGGCCAACGTCCTCCACCGCGACCTAAAGCCGGCCAATATTTTCATCAGCACGGAGGACCTGGTGCTGAAGATTGGTGATTTTGGGCTGGCCAGGATTGTGGATCAACATTACTCACACAAGGTAGGTGATGCCGAATCACCAAGGCCAGTGCTCTCCTCGCGAATTAGTGGCTGGAACGGGGAGATGTTGAACGAGTGTAGTGGTCAGAGTGTGGTGGGTCTTCTCAAGAGAAACTGGTCCTTGAGCCTGTTTGGGCAGCTGTAAGCTCTGCTGTGGTGGTTGCTGGTGGTAGTTGTCCTCTTCTGTGCCAACCAGGCTTTTAAAACCATTAGGACAAGGGGTAATGGTTTTAAACTAGAAGAGGGGAGGTTTAGATTGCATTTTAGGATGAACTTCTTTGCTGTGAGGGTGGTGAGGCAGTGGCCGAGGTTTCCCATAGAAGCTGTGGCTGCCCCATCCCTGGAGGGGTTCAAGGCCAGGCTGGATGGGGCTTGGAGCAACCTGGTGTGGTGGGAGGTGTCCCTGCCCAGGGCAGGGGGGTTGGAACTGGATGATCTTCAAGGTCTCTTCCAACTCTAACCATTCTATGATTCTAAAAACCCAACTCCATCTGAATTACACTTATTTAATCTCAGGGAAAGAGGGATAGGTCTTTAAGATAGAGTCATATTCTTTTATCTAAGGTCAAGATCTGAATAATGTATGTATTTTTTGCTCGTTGGTACTTATGTACTGTATTATAATGCAATCATATCTGTGAGCAGCAGCGTGCAGTCCCTTGTGCCCCACTGCTGCCTTGCTTGGGGCAGGGGATGCCAGGAGTCCCCCCAGACCCATAGCCTGGGCATCCCCTGCCATCCCATCCGTTGGTCCACACACCCCTTCTCACAGCAGTCTGGCTGGGATGGAGAAGGAGGGAAAGGAGCAGTGAAGCAAAATGCAAGAAAACAAATACCCACCCTCGAGTAGTGCAGATCCATCACCGGCTTTTCTCTGTCAGCCCAAGGAGGCCTGAAACTCCCCCAAAGTGGTGGTTTCTAACAAGCAATAGTGAGCTGGGGGGTGTGATCTCCTCCACAAAGGATTCTATTCCCAGGCAGCTGCCAAACCCTGCAAAAATAATTCAAGGTACTAAACCGGTTCTGTACTTAGAATCAAAGAATCACAAAATGGTTAGAGTTGGAAGGGACCTTCAAGATCATCCAATTCCAGATGCCCTGCTATGGGCAGGGACACCTCCCACCAAGACGAGGTTGGTCCAAGCCCCGTCCAACCTGGCCTTGAACCCATCCAAGAATGAGGCAGCCACAGCTTCTCTGGGCAACCTGGACCAGGCTCTCACCACCATCACAGCAAAGAAGTTCTTGAGATCTCATCTCAGTCTGCCCTCTTTCAGTTTAAAACCGTTACCCCTTGTCCTATCACTCCACTCCCTGACAAAGAGTCCCTCTCCAGCTCTCCTGGAGCTCCCTTCAGATCCTGGAAGGCTGCTCAAAGGTCTCCCCGGAGCCTTCTCTTCTCCAGGCTGAACAGCCCCAGCTCCCTCAGCCTGTCCTCACAGCAGAGGTGCTCCAGCCCTCTGATCATCTTGATGACGCTCAGTGCTGGACCTGTTCCAACAGTTCTATGTCCTTTCTCTGTTGGGGACTCCAGAGCTGGACACAGGACTCCAGGTGGGGTCTCACGAGCGCAGAGTAGAGGGGCAGAATCCCCTCCCTGGACTTGCGGGCCACGCTTCTTTTGATGTAGCCCAGGATGGGGTTGGCTTTCTGGGCTGCCAGCGCACACTGCCGGCTCATGTTGAGCTTCTCATCCATGAAAAATACATCCAGGCAAAAATACAGCTATTAAAATAGCTGCATTTTTTCCTCTAACAAATTTCTTTCAGCGTCTCAGCCTCTAGCAGCGAAACCCTCATGGTCGGATAGTCCTGGATGTGTTGCTTTCTCTTAGGATGGGGGAATGACATCCCACATCTGCTCCCAGGCTTTCTCTTGCCCTCAAGAAGGGGAGGCTGGACCTGGGAGCAGTTCCTGGTGGCTTCTCTGGTGGAGCAGCTGAGGGTGTGAGCAGCAGGCAGATGGTGAGGGAGGGAAGCAAGAAAAGTACATGAGAAGTCTCTGAAATGCATAGTTCTGATAGTAATGGGTTTTGAAGGGAGTTGCAGGTATTTAATGCAGGTTGCCATTCCAGGCTGGAGGTTTGGAGCTGTGGAGGAATGCAGTGGTAGCTTCATCAGCTCCCAGGTCCACGGTATCCCAGGAGAAAGCAAAGTATCACGTGGTCTGCACCAGTAGGTTTCTGGTTCAAGTTACTCTTTGGTATTGTAAGATAAGTCAAAAATCTGTTTTCTTGAGCTAGATGTTTGCGTGGATGAGTTCAGGTTCCTCCATGGACCTGCCATTGAGCCTGGGACAAGATTTAAATACGTTTTGCATTTGTCGTTGAGTTTCTGCCCCGCGTGGCTCTGATTTGGGCACTGTTGCTTGTGCAGGGAGACTGGGAAAGGGAGGGGGAAAAAGGTGGCGAAAAGACGATCTCATGTTCCTGAAGCTGAGCCCTGATCTGTTCTGGTTTCAAGTCTGGGGTGAAGCAGAGCCTGGGGAAAGGGAAGGAGGTTGTAAGGGACACTGGAGAGAGAATACCAGGTCCTTGTCACTGCTCTGCTCCCTTCCTCACCGGTTATTTATTACCCAGCTCGGGAAAAGGCTCTTGGATTTTCAAGTGAGTGCGTTGGGTTGGTTTTTTGTTTTGAAAGTCGGGTGCATTCAGTCACTTTTCCCAAGGTAACTCCCGGAGAAAACCCCTGCAAACAAGGCAGCACTGCGTGAACGCAGAACGGCAGTGATTTAAGGAGCGTCATCTTGTCAGAGACAGCAGGATGAGAGCAGGAGTCGTCTGTCCCTGTCTGCTGCGGTATTATTGGTTTTTCTAAGCCATTCTCCGTCGCCTTAATAACTGCCGGCGCAGTGGGAAGGAGCTGTCGAGGGCTGTGGCTTCGTGCTGGGACGTAACTTTTCAAGATGCCATCGTGCGAGCGTCCTCTGATTCCTCCCGGGAGGGTGGGAGGCTGGAGCATGGGTGTGAAAAACCAGCAGAGCCCTGCGGTGCAGAGGGACCTGGATACCGCTCCAGAGCCGAAAATAGTGCTGCGGTGAGCATCCAGCACTGCAAATAATCTCAGTTATTCATAAATTCAGTCCTCTGGGGAGGACTGTGTTGGCCGAGGTGACAGGCACTGCAAAGGCAAAGGTATGACAGGAAGGCTTGGATGGGGCTTGGGTCAGTCCTGACCTTTGATTTCTCAGATGACTCAGAAAAATCAATTCACTTCCCTATTTCTCTTTCAACCTCTGCCTTCCTCAAGGGTTCGTACAGATTAATTAAGCTCCTTGGTGTGGGCTTTTGCAGAAAGCACCAGCAAGAAGGAGAGGATTGGAGCATGACCATGTCTGAGCTTCCATCGCTCTGCCAACCAGAATGGAGCAGAACAGGGATCTTTACATCCTGAATGTTGGTGTTACCAGCAAGTTTTAACACAGAGGTGCCCAAAAACCAAGATGAAATCTTGCTCTCTGAGTAATTAATCGCTGTAAAGAACCCGTATGGAATTATAGAATCATAGAATGGTTAGAGTTAGAAGGGACCTTAAAGATCATCTTGTTCCAACCATGGGCAGGGACACCTCCCACCAGACCAGGTTCCTCAAAGCCCCATCCAACCTGGTCTTGAACCCCTCCAGCAGATCCAAGCCACCGAAGGCAGTGGAGAGCTGCTCCTCTAGTGTGAAGTTTTCTTGCAAGTCTTTGCAGTGAGGAAGGGTCATCTTAAGTCCTTGGATTATTTTTTTTTTTCTCCTCAAAGATGTTCTGTGTCTGGAACACGCTTAGTCTGGTGGCTGGGGCCCTGCTAACATGAAAAATTATGGGTTGCGCGTTGTCATCCGACTGAAAGGTCACAGCTCTTCTGACCCGACATTTCTCAAATCCCCGACGGTCCTGGTGAGTGCTAAAACAGCAAATAATAACTGTGGCGGATTGGGAGCAGAGTTTTAAACCTGGTTTAGAAATAGATATAGCACCTAAATAATAGCCTTTACTTGGCAATGGGGCTTGTTAATGTGGCTTGCAGCAGGCAAGCTGATTCAGATAATTTGGTGGGGAAGGGAGAGGTCTCCTAAGCTGGGAGATGCCTTGGACCACAGCAGGGTCCTGGCCTTCACCCGCTTTGAAGCAGAGCAGTTTCGCCTGCGTTTTTCCCACCGTTTGGCCGGAGTTTGCTGCTCAGATCCCTCTCTCCACAGGTTAAGAGTAGCACGGGGACGCCTGCTCATTTGAAACTTTCCAGTAGCAAACGAGATGGATTTCAAGCTGCCAAGGTCGTGTCCAGATCTGGGTCTGCACCTTTATAAACTGCTCAGACCTGACGGCTTAAATTTTAGACTTCTCTCTGATAAACTTGCTTCTAAGCTCCCTGGGTGCTCAGGTCCTTGCAAACACCTCTTTAGGGCTCAGAATATGAGGTGTAGCAGAAGAGACCCTCAGGAACTGATCCCCTTCTCTCTGACACCCCGTCCTTTCCCCAATGCTCTCGCCATCCAGCCGTGAAGTCTCCTTTCTCTCCCTTCTTACTACTCTTTATCTCCAGGAGTCACTAATCCTGCTGTTTATCCTTCTAGAACATCTCTGCCTTAATCCTTTTTTCCTCGATCGCTGCTGTTTGTGGTTTGAATGCTTTGACATAGGACTTGGTGACCAAATGGTGAGAGGAGGAACCTTGGAGATGAAGACAAAGGTCAGCTCTGGCCTCCATGAGGTTCTTAAGCCAAAACAGTCAAAGCCAAGTAATTTTTTTTTCCATAAACCACATCCTTACTGAGTGTGAGCATCTTGCCTTCACCCTCGGAGCGCTCCGCAATGTCCCCTCCATCTGCAGCCCCATGGTCCTGCTTGTACCACACCTCGCTGACTTCCTGCCATGATCCACCCCCTGCCTGCGTTTCTTCAGAGGCTGCCTGGATGTGTTTAGCTGCCCATCTATCCATCCATCCATCCCCACTCTTGCGTCCTAACAAACAGCTTTGGCCCCTAAGGGGAGCCTAGATATGATCTGCCCCAAGTTTGAGGGGGCAAGGGCTGTAAAAATGAGATGCTGTCCTCCCTTGAGCTCCCTCTGCTCATGGAGGGCAAGAGGGATGGGAGAACAGGGAGATGGCCAAGCCAAACATTAAAAAAGGGCGTAAATACCAACAGATGTGTAGACTTAAGAATAATAAATACTTCAGAGGACAACCTCGTGGCCATGCGTCCCGTGTGGGTGTTGCTCTGTGCTGGTTAGAGAGGGGCTGCTGGGTTGGGTGGCCCCACCTGGAGAAGACAACAGAAATGCCTGCTGCATGGGGATATGGAGACTTGCTGAATCTCTTCACTGGGGTGACGAGACAGCAAAGTGGGACCCTCTTTAGCCTGCCCATGTTGTACAAGATAGTCAGATTACCTTGTCTGGGGGCTCTGCCAGGTGCCCCAAAGCACCTGGGGGCATCTGCATGGGGCTTCCAGGGGATGCTCCCTCCCTTTGCCTATTGGCAACATTCAGTACAATGTTAATTGGCAGAAATTCTAGGCTAAAGAGGGTGTGACAGCCCTTTTAGGGGAAGATCTTGTGCTAAATAGTTTCCAGACCATCTTCAAACCTTTGAAGTCCTTCCTTCGTTTTTGTACTTGCTGATCAGTGCAAACATAATAGCTTCCAGCCCATCCAGTGAAACACTACAATTCCCAGGTGGATCATCATGAGGAGGTCTTCAAAGACCACGAGGAGGTCTTCAAAGATGATGAGGATGTGGGATGTTGCTTGATGCTCATCCCGGAGGTGACCACCCTCCGTGTTCAACCCTGAAGCAGCTGCGCCCTCCTGCCCTCTCCTCTGATGGAGCACAAAATAGTCTGCAGCCCTGAAATAAATGCTCGTCTGTTGTCCCAAACTGATGAGGACACATGTCATGTTGCTGGAGCAGTTGCACAGCAGCTGCTTGATTATTTTATGATGGAGTGATGTTCCTGCAAACCCGGCGTCTTTCCCAGCCTCTCCTAGAATTGCCCTACCTGCCTTTTGAAAAATAAAGTCAAAAACCGTGCCGTGAAGAGGACACTACCTTCTGCTGCACCAGGATTATTCCAAAAGCTTAGGGTTGGTGCTATTTTGAGTCCCCCCTCTCTGTCACTGCAGCCACCGGTGGCAGGAGCTGACCCAGCTCCCGTGGGTGCAGCAGCAGGAATCCCTTTTCTGGCTGTGGACGGAGCCGTGGATACAGAGGCTGTGGCTGGATCCTGCTGAATTTCCAGTTTGTGGGTACCTCTGTGTCTTTTTGAGTGCAGAATGATAGATTTGGGTGTGGAATACGTTCAGGAGAGGCATTGGGCTTCAGCATTAAGTCCGCACTAGGTGGGATCCTGAATTTCAGCATCCTCCTCCAGGAGATGTGCCCTTGGTCCCTCCAGCTCCAAAGCAGAGCTCCCAGTTTGGGCACCAGTTGTACTGAAGCATTGGTGGGTCTCGCTGCACATCCAACGCGCTGCCTTGGTGCCCTCGGGTTGCAGGTGGTCCAGCATGCTGTGACCATGGTGCCACCAAGATGCAGCAGCAGCACCCACCTGGAATTTCTCCTTCTGGAGAAAATCCGTGTTGTATAAAGATTAGGAAAAAAACATCAGTTTCTCTTTGCTTTTCAATTTTTCTTGTGGTGCTGGTTGATACAACTCGATGCTTATCCCACCTGTAGTGAATTCAGAGCCTTTAGAAATTTGCCCAAGCAGTTCCTGCGTGGGGGAGAGCAAAGAAGCAGGAAAACGATTCTTGAAAACTGCAAAAAAAAATAAAAAAATTAATAAAAATAGTGTGGGAGGGCTCGAGAGCAAGCTCTGGGCTTGAAACTATTTCTGGTTTTAAATTATCTCCGTTATATTGGGTTTAAAAGAGATTCCAGTGGTTCTTCAGAAAGGGCTGTTCTGAATCCGCAGAATATTGTCATGAAGATGTATGCTCCGTCTTAATTAGAACTAATTAATATGCTTCTGCTCTCGGTCTTCCTGTCTGGTTGAATCTATATAAATGATGAAATTCTTGTGCTGAAGACCACGCTTTGCGCAGGCGATGGCTGGAAGTGCTCAGGCTCTCCACCCTAGCCCAGCTGCTGCCTTCATATAGGGCCATGGCACCACGGGAAAGAGCTGAGTCGGTATCTCACACAGGTTTAGGTGGGTCCTTACCCAGGCATCCTGCAGCTATGCTGGCCCCAAAGCCATGGTGATATTTCTTCGCAGGATTTGATAGTCCACAGGACTGGAGTTACTTCCTCCAGGTGATAGGACAGGAACTTATCTTATATATTTTGTCAAAATAGTAACTTAGACTATGTTTTTATCCACTGTGGAGGCAGAGCAGATTTAGATGTTGGTGCTGGACAAGCCACTCAGGACTGGGGTGTTGTGCTGCCCAGCCAGGGAGCACCCTCAATCAATCCCACCAGGAGCCAGGTTGGAAAAGTCTTGATTCTCAAACCTCCCTTCTCAGCACTTTCCTGCTGAGGAAGAGGAAGGATAACCCAAAGCCCAGCAGTGGAATGCCACGGGAAGCAAGGAGAGGTCCAGCTGTACGGTCCATGAGTCGGTGGGATGGAGAGAAGCTGTAGGTTGCTCATCTGTGGATCCTTCCTGGACTCGGTGGTGGGTGATAAGAAGAGGGAGATACCAGTCAAATACGCAGTGATGGGTAACAGAAGAGAGAAGCGCAACGAGAAGTGCTGCTAATTACTTACCACCAGTAACCTCCTACAGAAGGTTGAAGATGTGTCCAAAACAGCTGGTGAATTTTTGGAGGGAGTTTTTGCCGGTACATGCGAGATACCTGGGGAGGAAAAGGTTTGGCTGCATGCAACATATAGAAATTCCAGTATCTGAAGGGAGCCTACAGGAGAGCAGGAGAGGGACTCTTGGTCAGGAAGGATAGTGATAGGACAAGGGGGAATGGGTTTAAACTAGAAGAGGGGAGATTTAGATTGGATCTTAGGAAGAACTTCTTTGGTGTGAGGGTGGTGAGGCACTGGAAGAGGTTGCCCAGAGAAGCTGTGGCTGCCCCATCCCTGGAGGGGTTGAAGGCCAGGCCTGGTGGGGCTTGGAGCAACCTGGTGTGGTGGGAGGTGTCCCTGCCCATGGCAGGGGGTTTGGAACTGGATGATCTCTGAGGTCCCTTTCAACTCTGAACATTCTGTGATACTATGATTCTATGGAATTTGCAGTATATTGCTCAGGCGTTATGTGTAAACTCCAAGAACTCAAATCCATCTCCCTCTCAGAGAGGAGAAATGCCTGAATGGAACATTAAATCTGTAAGTAGGGTGGCATTCCTTTGCTGGGAAAGGGAGGAAATCGCTCCCACCAGGAATTGCCTTGGATCACTATCCCCAAAGTTTATTTTCTTAGGATTTTTCCAATAAATACTAATGTGGGGAATAATTCCAGTAGCTGAAACACGGCTGTCTGATTGGGTGATGCCTGGGGGCTTTTGTGTCGGTTCTGATTCAGCAGCATTAGCACAAATATAACAGCATTAAATGAAACTTCTGAGCTAATCAGCCACCATTACAACTTATCTTAAAAAGACCATAATTAAAACGCACTTTTAAGAGCGAGCCCTTTATGATTAAAAGCTTGACGACCAGCACCTTTGGGAATCGGAACAAAACCCTGCGCTGGGGGGAGAGGAGCGTTACAAACCTTGTGGGGTTGGGAGATGTGTCCCATGACAGCCTAGGAGACGTTCCATCGCGACTGAAAACCGTTTAGGAAGCTTAGGTCGGTTAGGACGGGGTTTGGAACCGAGTTCTTCACATGGGCCATGTTCACATCATTGCATTTCGATGCTCTCCAGACTCTTCCCGGTGTTTAAATGCAATTCGACTTCATCATTTAATTTGATTGTCTTTTTTTTTCTGCCGCATTTCAGTCTCCCTTCATCTGTCAGTGTGTTGTATTTAATACAGAAAACGCCGCTTCTGAATATTCCAATGATGAAATAGCCATTCGTGTCCCACCCCGGCGTGACCCCGGAGCTTGGCTGGGGGGCGCTGGGACATCCATTACGATGCCAGCCTTATTTACAGTCTTGAAAACGCGTCCCCTTGGTTTCTGCGGGAGCTGCTGAGCGTTTGGCACTCGTGTTGAATCTCCCGGGTGAGTCTGGGAGCAGGAGGGCTCTGGTCCAAACAGGCGACGGTGCTCGATCTTTGTCCTATGGGATGCTGCTGGGGGGATCTCCTTTAAAACCAGGTCAAGCTTCCCAACTGACTGTCCTCACCGTAGGCAAAGTAGGACAGAAGGTCCTGCCCCAGGTTGCCCACTTGAGTCAAGCCCTTGAGGGGTTGTTACCCACTCAGCGGTGCTTTAAGACACCTGGTCCTAGGAAGCTTTCCTTAACATGAGCTGGCAGCATGCCCAGGTGGCCAAGAAGGCCATCACCATCCTGGCTTTTATCAGGAACAGCGTGTCCAGCAGGAGCAGGGAGGTGATGGTGCCTCTGTCCTGGGCACTGGTGAGGCCTCCCCTCGAGTGCTGTGTTTAGTTCTGGGCCCCTCTCTGCAAGGACACTGAGGTGCTAGAGCGTGTGCGGAGGAGAGCCACCAAGCTGGTGAGGGGTCTGGAGACCAAGTCCTATGAGGAGAGGCTGAGGGAACTGGGCATGATTAGTTTTGGAGAAGAGGAGGCTGAGGGGAGACCTCCTTGCCCTCTACAGCTACCTGAGAGGAGGGTGTAGAGAGGTGGGTGTTGGCCTCTTCTCCCAAGGGAATAAGGACAGGACCAGAGGAAATGGTCTGAAGTTCAGATGAGATCTTAGGAAGAATGACTTGACTGAGAGGGTGGGCAGGCACAGGAAGGCCCTGCCCAGGGAGGTGGTGGAGTCACCATGCCTGGAGGTATTTAAGAACCGTGTAGATGTGGCACTTCAGGGCATACTCTACTGGCTGAGGTTGTAGGATTTTTTTACAAGTGTATGGTTGGACTTGGTGATCTCAGAGGTCCTTTCCAACCATGATGATTCTCTGATTCTCCATAGTAGTGGTGTTTCTCCATAAATCTGTTTTTTCTGCCCATTCCCTTGTTTTCCTCCTTATTACAAGACCCGACATCCCACCCCTGTGAGACGCTGTGTGCGCTCATCCACAGTTCCCAGCACATGCCCCAAACCAAAGTGGGGTTCATAGCAGCAGCGTCCTGATGATGGAGGCAGAGTGAACTCACTTGGCTTCTTGTGCGAGGATGGATCCCGCTGAGAGCATCTTCTGGGATCCCTTTGTGCTCCCCGCGTCACCTCTGCTCCCGTCTTGTGTCCCCTTGTGCCCTCTGAAAACTCAATTTCAGCATCAGTGCTGGGAGTTGAGAATTCAGTAGGGAGCTGAATCTGTGGGAATTCAGTGGTACTGGAGTTTTAGGTGGCTATGGAGGGACTACAGATGTGGGATTAACCAGAGATGGAATCAGCAAAAGATTGCCAACTGGTAACCAGTTTGGACATCTAAGTGCTGTGCTTGGGGTACTGAGCTGGGAAAGGCTACCATCACGCACTGCTGGGTTATAGCCGGGACCCAGCACAGCGCTTAAATAACGTGCTTAACATCCAGAACATCTCAGGTGGTGGAACTGGGATTTATATAATACATCTAAGTCCCCTAGGAGTGACCTGAAATAACTTCTGCAGGTATGATCTGAAAAATCTGTGCTCTCAAAGCCATCTGTCCTTTGCAGAAAGTGCTTCTATACCAGGGTGACAAACAACAAATAAGTCTTTTGAGGAGCAGCAAGTGCTTTGCCTCCTGAAGCACAAACGTCTCTGTTTCCAGCGGTGTGTGTCTCACCCCTTTGTTTCCCGCTGGATCCGATGGTGAGGCCACAGCGGGCAGTGAGGGCCGACCGGGGAGGAGCAGAGGAGCTCTCTTGCAAGGTGCTGATGTCTCTGTTTCTCCTTTTTTCAGGGTTACCTTTCCGAAGGATTAGTGACAAAATGGTATCGCTCCCCTCGCCTCCTCCTCTCGCCAAACAACTACACCAAAGCCATCGACATGTGGGCGGCCGGCTGCATCCTGGCTGAGATGCTGACCGGAAGGATGCTCTTTGCTGGTAGGTTTCTGGCTCCCGTTGATGAATTCTTTTTTTTTTCCTTTTCTTCTCTCCCTTCTTCTTTGCTACCCATTTCAAAGGCCTTTTAGCATAGCAGAGGGAATGTAAAAAACAATAGCAAGGCTGTGTCCAGCTTTGGAGGCCTCTTCACAGGAAGGACTTGGGGCGGTTGGAGTAGGTCCAGAGGAGACCACTGAGATGCTCTGAGAGCTGAAGCCCCTCTGCTGTGAGAATAGGCTGAAAGAGTTGGTGGGGTTCAGCCTGGAGAAGAGAAAGCTCCGGGGAGAACTTAGAGCCCCTTCTAGTCACTAAAGGGGCTCCAGAAAAGCTGGGGAAGGACTCTTGATCATGGAGGGGAACCACAGGACGAGGAGAAATGGTTTGACACTGAAAGAAGGGAGATTGTGATGAGATCTGGGGAAGAACTTCTTTAGTGTGAGGGTGGTGAGACCCTGGCCCAGGTTGCCCAGAGAAGCTGTGGCTGCCCCATCCCTGGAGGGGTTCAAGGCCAGATTGGAAGGGGATTTGAGCAACCTGGTGTGGTGGGAGGTGCCCCTGCCACAGGAAGGGGTGTTGGAATTGGATGATCTTGAATGTCCCTTCCAACCCAAACCATTCTATGATTCTGCGATTCCCTGCTCTTTGTAGCCAGTGTCACTACGAGGATCCCACGGCTGGTTGTTAGACATGAGAGCAACCTCCAAACTTCACTTGCACAACCTCTGACTAAAATTAGAGGATCCCTTGTTTGGTGCGGACAGGCCTTTTGGGCCAGAGGAGAGTTACCACCTTGGTTTTCACTCTGCCGTATTGCACTTGTCTGGGATGGACATGTGGTGTGATGGCACCCGGTGGGAAGCCACCAACCGGTGGGGTTCCCGAGGCTGGCCAGGGTCATCGGTGCCTCTGTGTTGAGTGTTGTTCAGGCAGGAACCATCTCCTGCCGAAAACAAAACCCCAAACAAAGAACAATTCTGATGAAATAACAAAAGCTTGTTCTGTTTCTGAGTTTCCAACAGAAAATAAGAGCTTTTTGTTGGGAGGGAGGAGGCTAAATAAATACCATAGGGTGGAGTATAAGGACATGAAATAACATAGCTCTGTCCCAAGAGATTTGTGCTCTGTGCCATGGATTTTAGCTGTGGTTGGTGTCTTCAAGGTACGTCTTTTCTTTGAGGGAAAACATTTTCAGCCCTTTCAAGGATTCCCTTATAAGTGGGTTTTGGAGTTGTAAAGGTGCGGTACAAGGAAAAGGAGACAACAAAATCTCCATGAAAGGGTGCGTGAGTAGCAGTACAGCATTTGAAGCTCAGCGCTGATGTTCTTGAGATGCATATCTTTATCTAATAGGATTTGGAAAATGCCGCTGTTGGGAGCAAAGCTGTGCTGGGAAGACGCAGAGCTTTTTGCTCAGGAACTTGCCCATCGAAGAAGCTGCCTCCCTGCCCAGAGTCTGCAGCGATGCTCCTCCTCGGTTGTCTCTACTGTCGCCCTTTAGTGTTTTGAATGACGGGGTTTAACGCGTTTGGTGAGCAGCTGTTTGCAGAGTTGTGTAAATAAATAATTAGGCTCATTAATAATGGAGAAGGACACTTTCCTCACAAATATTTCAGTAGACCCCAGAGCTCCGCAGCTGGTGTTTGACTGCAGCTGGTCTCCCTCTCCCTCCTGGCTCCCGCTTGCCACTTCCATGTTTCTCTTGTGAAAGCTGAAAATTAAGCAGAAGAGAACATTAAAATCACTTCCCTTTCCTTCCTTCCTCTTGTCCTCAGTCCTCCCTCTTAAAAAAAACCCACCCTCCTGGTCCCTCCAGGGACCCAGCTGCTCCTGCTGCCTCCCTGGGATATATTCCAGGAGTGGGGAACACCTCCAAGTGCCACTTGTCCCTCATTTTTTGGTCTCACTGGGAGCTGCTGCACTTGAGTGAGCTCCTGAGGCAGCTCTGCCAGCCCTTGCTGGGTTGTGGTTTGCACCATAGAAGGGTCTGCAAGCTTTTGGATGGAGGATGTCTTCACCGGTCAGAGCTAAGGCTCTGGCAGTCCAAGGCACCAGACCAGAACTAGCCCCAGGTGAACCAGAGCAGCAGAAGCAAACCCCAGGGCAGATGACAAGGGTCCCTGTAGGAGTTGCACTAGAGCAGAGCAATGAGCGGATTTGTGTTAAACTGGGTGTAGCTGCAGCACCAGAGAAATGCTTTTGGATTCTTAAGTCAATCGCCCTTTTCCTGTACTTGCTCCTCTTATAATCATAGAATGGTTAGAGTTGGAAGGGACCTTCAAGATCATCGAGTTCCAACCCCCCTGCCCTGGGCAGGGACACCTCCCACCACACCAGGTTGCTCCAAGCCCCATCCAGCCTGGCCTTGAACCCCTCCAGGGATGGGGCAGCCACAGCTTCTCTGGGCAACCTCTTCCAGTACCTCACCACCCTNTCTATGTCCTTTCTCTGTTGAGGACTCCAGAGCTGGGCACAGGACTCCAAGGGGGATGGTCTCATGAGTGCAGAGTAGAATAGACCCATGACCTGCTGGCCACACTTCTTTTGCTGCAGCCCAGGATGGGATTGGCTTTCTGGGCTGCCAGCACACACTGCCGGCTCATGTTGAACTTCTCACCCATGAGCACTCCCAAGTCCTTCTCCTCAGGGCTGCTCTCCAGCCATTCTCCCTTCAAGCTGTATTTGTGCCTGGGATTGCCACGTCCCAGGTGCAGGACCCTGCCCCTGGCTTGGCTGAACTTCATGCCATTTGCACTAGCCCACTTCTCCAGCCTGTCCAGGCCCCTCTGGATGGCATCCCTTCCCTCCAGCATGTCAACTGTGCCACCAATTTTGGTGTCATCGGCAGATTTGCTGAGGGTGCATTCTATCCCACTGGATAGAATGGTCAAACAGTAAAACGCAATGGGCTTATCCAAGTCCTTCTCTGGCTGTTCCCATCAGAGTACCCAAGCTCTATCCTGGCTTTCCAAACTGTGCTTGACCCCTGTTTAGTCGCCAGCTTGGATTTTGTGCTGTTTGAGGATCCCTGGAGCAGCAGCTACATTGGCTGACACCAGTTATCTGCTGCTTAGGTGTCCAAGGTGGTCCTTAAGCTCCTGTCATGGTCAAAGACAGAGGCAAAGGCAGTTCCAGGATGTGAGTCTTCTGGCCTCTGTTAACTCTCTGCCTTCAGCTGAGATTGTGCCTTAGTAATACATATTTTTCCACTACTGCTCATCAAGACCAGCTGGAGAACAAGCCGAAGTGCCCATGCTGGTGTTGCATGTGGCTACAGGTGAGATCAGCCCTGACCTGGCTGATGCCCCAGAGCATCCATACGGGAACCTACTTGGCAGGTTGGTTCCTGAGAGCCCACAGCAAGTTAGAGAGATTCAGGAGTTGGGATTTGACAGATCACAGACTGGACTCAGCCAGACAAGTGCTGCAAGTGCCCCTGCTTTCCAGCCCTCTGCAATCACTTAATAAACCTTTAGATGATGGCAGGATACTTAGTTAATGGGTGGGGATCAAAATCGAAGCTCAAAATACATATTCCTTTCGGGAATGTTTTAAAAATAGGCTGTGGAGTTGGTACAGGAAGGTCCTGGCCCTGTGCCCCATTTTCCTGGCCTCCTCCTGTATCAGTAAGTAAAGAAGAGATGGGTGGGAGCCCAGCAGTGGGGCAGGGTGGCCATGGTATCCCGTGGTATCTACCCTCTTTCATCTCTTGGTGTCCAAAGAGGAGGAGAATAGAATCCCAAACCTCAGAACAGCCAAAACTGGCTTTACCTTTCTCCTCTTTGCTATGGAGAAGTAGTTTATCCCTAGCCAGACGCAGCTACGCTCTGTGGCTGCAGGACGAGGCTTTTGGAGAGTCCTGAGTCGCCGGCAAACACCCCGTGGGAAATAACAGCCATGTAGTTCCCAGAAAGTTGCAAACCTCCGGTAATTGCCTTACGCTGGATAAATTGTTTTTTGAGTATGCGTCAGCAGCAAAATTTAAATCGGGTGCTTAGCATAAGTCAATATAATTAACTTAGTAGTCTGTCTGGGGTGCTTAAGCCACGCTGTTAAATTAAGGTGATGGGTTATTAGGCATAGATGTCACTCACTGCTTTCATTCTGCTACTCAAATTAACGAGCACCTGGCAGAGCAGGACCCCCATTACCCTTCCCACAGCCCCTTTTCTGGGTGATACCATGGCTGGCACAGTTTTAGACCTGGGAGGGCATGAGAAATTTGGGTAACCCAAGGCCTGTGGGAGCATAGAATGTCTCCAAGAGCTGAAACCTGGTTGGCAAACCTTTAGAGAACGTGGAAAACAGGGATGAGTACACTTAACTGGGCGGCTGTACCTCCCTCCGGTGCCTTCTCCACTCTCCGCTGCTGAAGCGTATCCCAAAGCATCGCCAGAAAAAGTAGGAGACAAAGGAAAACCGCCTGTCCTGGCATATCTCCGTGGGGTTCACCAGCAAGGCCATACCTGGTATTGAGCGCTGGGAGGTGGCGTGGTGGCTTTTCCTATGGCATCAGCGCTGGCTCCTGAAGAAGTCACCAGCAGGGTTTGGCCGCAGAGCTCCTCTTTCTCTCCTCCGTAACGGCAGCACCTCACATTTATTCCATCTGTAGTTCACGCTTTTTCTTCTCAGGGATTAATGCATCCAGAGGGTCCCAAGGAATTACCTAAATAGAGGATAATGGTGGGAAATTGGGTTCTTGAGAGCTATAATTTAATGCTTCGCTGTCTTGCATTGGCGGCTTCTTTGCATGGCTAAACTCGGTGCCTTTTGGCTGCCGGGTGCCTTCAGTGAACGGTGGCTGGAGCCGCACTGAGAGGAGAACAGCCACAAAGCCTTTGTGACTTTTGATACCTTGCACTCTCAATGGCAATTTGGGAATTAGCCTGACTAACAGGGAGTTTGTTTCCTGGTGGTCATCTTTCATTTCTCCTGGAGCCGTGCTGCAAACCTTTAGATGACCTAAAATTAGTTTTCCCGTAGCAAAATCAATTCTTTAGCTCAGGGTTGATATAAGAGGGTGTCCCTCAGTCTTTTCTTCTTTTCTTTCCTCTTGCTCTTTCTTCTCCTGAGGCTTTGTTCTGAGCAGATGTGTGGTGTGATGGAGACCGACTGTGCTAATGTCAGCATTGCTTTGGGGTTCTGCAAGTTCGTTACCGTGTCCTGGCTTGGAGCTCTGCCATTCGTGAGAGCTCCGTCAAAGCAAACCTTGTTGAGGTGATGAGGCTGTGATGGATGGAGACCCTTTCCCAACCTTGATATTTGGACCTTCCCTTGTCCTGGGGGGAGTGTGTTTGGGATTGGCTCCATGGATTTCAGTCTGGAAATCTGCCTGCTCCATCAGAAGCTCTGGGCTGGGAAGAGAAGCCCCCTGTGAGGTGCTGGAGACCTCCAAAGGGATGGGGTAGCATGAGGGCTTGACACCAGCAATGGCTTTCAGCATCCCCTACAAGTTGGATGGAGGTCTCCACCCTTCCTGCAGACTGATGATAAGCACTGTGCCATAAATGAGGTTCTCCCCTCTTACTGCAGATCAGCTGGGTGCTGGTTGCCAACGAGACAGCCAGAAATCCATCAGTGGGACAGCAAGGGCCTTGGTAGCCCAAAAATCCCCAGTGGCTTGTTCACCCCAGCCAGTTTGCCGTATTAGTGAATAGTCCTGCCCCCGATGGCGGAGTATTTATAACCGGCCTTTCCAGCAGACAGAAAATCAATAGCACGACTCGGTACTTCTGCCAGGCTGCCTCTCTCTGCACATAGGAAGCTGGAAACCAGCCGTGGAGCTGTTGGTCACATCCAATAACGAACTAAAGAATGGGATTAACATTCATTAATGAGGCAGTCGGCTCCGTTCTTCTCCTCTCGCTGACTGGTAGTCAGTCCTGAACAGGGGCTTAGGGTTGGGTGGATGAATATCTCCTGAGGGAAAAGGATTTAAAAAGATGTGCTTCCCCCTTTCAGTTTTGGGGACCGTCACCATCAGAGCCTTGACTTGGTACCCGGTCAGAAAAATCCCTCTCTCATCCGGAGGGTGGGACGGACCCCACAAATGGGGTCAGTTGGGTAGGGTTTCTGCTTCCTGGCCAGTTTGAATAGTTGGTAAGGTTAGTCAACAAGCTGCTCAGACAGCCTCAGGGTGATTACACCGGGAGGGCAAATTGTCTATGTTAACTCTTTCACCCTGAAAAAGACGTGACCTGGCTGGGGGACCCACCACAATATCCCTGGAGCAAAGAGAAGTGGGTAATTCAGGGATGCATCATCGTGGATTCCCGAGGGGTGGCCAATAATACCAACCCCTCCATCCCCAGTTTAACATCTGGTCTCATCTCCCTGCCTGTTTTTTTCCTGTTTAGGAGGTCATGAGCTGGAACAGATGCAGCTTATTCTAGAAACAATCCCTGTGATCCATGAGGAGGACAAGGAGGAGCTGCTCAAAGTCATGCCCATGTTCATCAACAGCACCTGGGAAGTGAGGAAGCCGCTGCGCAAGCTGCTCCCCGAAGTGGACAGTGAAGGTACCGTACTGCCTGCTGGCTTTGTGAATGTCCCTTTGGCTGCCGTGTTTTCAGACCCATTGAGAATCACAGAATGTTATTGAGTTGGAGGGGACCTCTGGAGTCATCTAGTCCAACCCCCTTCCAAAGCAGGTCCACCCAGAGCAGGTCCCACAGGAACGTGTCCAGGTGGAGTGTGAATGTCTCCAGAGACGGAGACTCCACCACCTCTCTGGGCAGTCACTACCAGGGCTCTGACACCCTCCAAGGGAAGAAGTTCCTCCTCATCTTTAGATGGAACTTCTGATGTTCCAGTTTGTGCCCGTTCCCTCTTGTCCTGTCCCTGGGCACCACTGAAAAAAGACTGGCCCCATCTTCCTGACACCCACTCTTGAAGCATTTCCAGGTGTTGATCAGATCCCCCCTCAGCTTTCTCTTCTCCAGACTCAAAAGACCCAAGTCCCTCAGCCTTTCCTCAACAGAGAGATGCTCCAGGTCCCTCACCATCTTTGTGGCCCTCTGATTTCCCCACGGAGTCACAAGAATTCTCCTCTAAGGCCATGAGCATGAATGCAATTCAGATATCTGGGGTTTTGATTTGCATGTCACCCCCCGGAGCTCACACGTCCCCACCACTGTCCCCCCAGGTCCCGCTCGCCATCCCATGGCAGGAGGCATGGGTTGCAGGACAGCACTCATGATGCAGTAGCCTTCTTGCAGGTAGCTTGTACAGTAATAAGGGTGAAATGGTCTTCCAAGATGATTCCAAGACACTTTCAAGGTACATGCTCTTCATCCCAGCCTTGCTCCACTCCTTTCCCATTCCTCTTCTGGAGCTGTAAAATAAAGGTTCAACCCAGAGTTTATTTTCAAACCCTGTTCACTTTTTTTCCTCTGCTTTTTTGTGTGAATGCAATTGTACATAGAAGAAAACAAACGCTTTTACTCCACAAATATCCAAACTCAATGAGATCTTGCTGTTGTCCAAGTGCCCCAAGGCTTGGCCGTTGTTTGTGTTGGGCTGTCACAGCCTGCAAAGCTCAAATACCACTTCAGCCACTTCCCTTCTTTGGCTAAAAATCAGCAGCTTTGTGTTGTGACCCCACCGGCTTTTGGAGCTGAGCTTCTGCCTGCAGCAGCTTTGTAGGGAGCAAGATCTTTCACAGCCTGAGTTGAGCAGCGTGGACCAGGACACGTCAGCTCTTCTCAGTTCCTTCCAAGGCTTAAACCTGGCTGGTGGACCAAGGCCATGTTGGCTGGCGTAACTTTTCGCTATAAGACGTCGGCTATTTGGGCTTGGTGATGCCTGGATTACCCAGGGACTGCGTCAGCCTCCGGTGAGCAGGAACAGATTTATTCCCCGTCATCACTGCGGGAAGAAAGGTCACCTGCATCCCTTGCATAATTAATTGACATTTTCCTACCCCTCTGACCCGTGATATATCGTAATATGTAACTCGTAATATATCATTCCACCGCGCTTCTCGCCCGCAGTCCGTGACCTTATGAAGCTATTGATTCCTTCCTACTTAATTAGTCCCAGCAATGAAATAATCCCGTGGGAGACAGTCAGATATTGGTTAATATTTAAGCACCGAGGCAGTAGGTACGGCCCTTCCTTTCCACTGAGTGATTTTGCCCCTAAAGGAAGGGGTCGCATTGACACAATTCCATCTTTAATGGGGATATTCCTGAAGGTACAGTGAAAAAGTTGTAAATGAAGAAAGGCATGTTCCTGGTTGTATTTTCTGAACTCTAAGGGGTTCTTCTGTGCACCGAGAATCAACTGAAGAAGCAACATCTTTTGTGGCACGATTTTAATTTTTTCACATAAGCTCAGTGAAAGGAATTGTCAAAGGAATCACAACAAACCCTCTACGTTTAGATTTAATTCTAGTCGCTTTAATTGCACTTCATTTCTTCCTTCATCAGCGTGGAAAGAGTTCATGCTCCACAGTCTTTCTAAAATAATTGTAGGCCTTCAGATTTCTTTAAATAATAATGGGCAAAATGATTTCATGGTCTTGGTCACGCCGAGGACTTGTAAAAATTGCATTTTAAATCTAATCCCCCTTCAGCCGCACGTAAAGATGTGAAATCAGTTGTCTGAAACGCAGCGTCCTCCTTGAATGGATCTGAGAGTGTGGGATCAAATCCCAGCACTGTCCCAAGGTCTTTTTTGGGGGCTATATGAGCTTAGCATTCTGGCCCGGCGCACAGCGGCTGGTGTAACATGTACATGCTGCCCCGTGGAGGTGTGATACTTGTGATGTCCTTTCTCCTGCCTCGCTAGATGAAGTGACATCTGCGGGATTGCTCCCCTGCGAGCACACAGCTCCCATGGGGGCAAGATGGATGTAGCAAGGACAGATGTGTCCGTTTTAGGCACACAAAGGATGTGACCTTTGATTTCTTCCTTGTTTTGACGGGATTAGTGGTGGTGGTGGTGGGGATTGGTGTGGCTGGGCCTGGAGAGGAAACTAGTTTCACCTTTGAGGAATTAGTGAGCTTGTTTCTCTCTACTTCGCAGCTATTGATTTTCTGGAGAAAATATTGACGTTTAACCCCATGGATCGATTAACAGCTGAGATGGGTCTGCAGCATCCTTACATGAGTCCGTATTCCTGCCCAGAGGATGAACCAGTGTCTCAGCATCCGTTCCGGATTGAGGATGAGATCGATGATATCTTATTGATGGAAGCCAACCATAGCCAGATGTCTAACTGGGACAGGTACGGTACCCAGGGCCGGGCCAGAGACCGGATTCTGGATTAAATTCTTCAGGCTGGTGAGTCTCCAACCTGCTTTTGATTGGGGTTCAGCCACATGTGCTCCACACCCAAAAAAACCCCTCCTGTTTTTTCCTTCTTTATGTCAGATTGTAGTTCTAGCCCAAGCTGGCACCTCGCTGAAGCCAACGAGAGGTTCAGCGTTGATTTCCACCAGGAGCAGATCTTGAGTCTGCGCGTTCCAATTACCACGTATCTTCCCCCTCTTAGTTTTATTAACAGCCCATAATGTCTTCATTTGAGTTATATCTTTTTAGACGACGCCACGGTTCTTCCTTCTGTCCTCTGTCCCTTAACACCAGTTACAAAATAATGTAGTTCTTGCACCTTTTGGGCACCAGACCTGATTTGGAGCACTATTTTTATCACTTTTCAAGGCACATAAGCCCAGAGGCCAAAGGTTTGGGGTTCTTTTAAAGAAAAAAAAAATCACTCTCAATAGTGTTGAGTTTTAAATGGTTTGCTGAAAGTTGTACAGGAAGTTTAGAGCCAATCAAAGCCTTGAGCTGAGGTCTCTCATATCCTAGATGATTACCCCAGTTACCAAGCCAGTCCCAGTGCTGGAGCAGGTGGGATGAAATAAGCAGCTAAGAATTAACTAAGTTCATTTTCCAATAGATTTCCTTCCAGCTGAGTGGGGTAGAGCTGGCTGAGGGTGCACTGAGGAGTGTTGTCCCTCTATGCACAGCAATTAAATCTCCTGGCCTCTTTAATCCACTATATTTCACCAGCATTGAGAAAATGATCTAAAGAAATCCCTGTTATCCATCTCTTTGCCTGAGCAAACGAGTATCAGGATGGAGGCTGGGAAGGGACAACCAGGGAAATGAGGTAAGGAGGAGAGCTGGAAGCTTTTTCTCAGGATATCTACCTTCAGCAGCCACAGCTCCTGCTGGTTATAGTCCCCAAAGCAGCAAAACAGGTGTTGGAGGTCACCTGGCACCCTGTTATCTCTTGGTTTTTAGATTTCTATGTGTGACACAAGGTGGTGGGACCTGGACTCTTGGTCCTGCCACCCAGCTGGGGATATTTCCTGTAGGGCTGTAAATTTTGCCGTACAAGTCAAGTGTTTTAGGAACAGGGAAAGGATTTTGCCTGTGTGTTGTGGGACGCCTGAAGAGCGTTTCATTGCCGGGTCGTAGAGCCCCAGTACCTGGAAGAACACATCTTTTAAAGGCAGTTCAGTTAGGAGCCAGTAAATCAGATGTCACTTTGAAAAGAATGAGTGTTGTCAGGTAATTGCAATCCAGGGAGTTGGACTCGGTTGAGCTAAGCATCCTTCAGGGATGCTCTTGGCCCACGATGTCAGAGTAAACTGGTGATGTCCAATCGCAGGGGGGATTTAAACTCCTTTTTTTTTTTTTACTTTTAACGGCAACAAAAAAAAAGAGCACTCACACTGCGGCTACTTTGTGGGCTGAGGGACAGTTTGATTATTAATATGGTTAATCTGGTTTTAATCCCAAGTAGAGGGAAGGTGATGAAGGGCTAAATGAAGGGACCAGCTGGTTTGGTTGTTGGGCTTTTATTCACACTGCTGGTCCCATCTCAGACTCTTGATAAGTTATTAATACCCTCCCTGCCTTTTTTTTAACTCAATAAAAAAGTCTCTAATATTAATAACAACAAATCTGTAGGTAAACAGTATATTAGCAAAAAAAAAGGTAAAAGTAGCAGCACTGCTACTTCTAACGAAGCCATCGTCCGCATATCTAAAAGCAGCGTGTCTTCCCCAGGTATCATGTCAGCCTTTCCTCCGATTTGGAATGGAGACACGATAAATACCACGACATGGACGAGGTTCAGCGGGACCCCCGGGCAGGGTCTGAATCCATCGCAGAAGAAGCACAAGTTGATCCACGGAAATACTCACAGAGCAGCTCGGAGAGGTTCTTGGAGCTATCACACTCCTCCATGGATCGAGTTTTTGATGCCGATTGTGGGAAATCATGTGATTACAAAGTGGGGTCACCTTCCTACTTGGACAAATTGCTGTGGAGAGACAGTAAGCCCCATCATTACTCAGAGCCCAAGCTGATCTTAGATTTATCTCACTGGAAAAGAGCAACCATAGCACCCACAGCTGAGCTATCGCTGGAAGAAGAACCATCCAACCTCTTTCTGGAGATTGCTCAGTGGGTGAAGAGCACGCAGGTGGGGCTGGAGTGTCCCAGTCCTCTTCCGGAGATTCAGGAACGGAGCCTGCCATCTCCTCACCATCTCCACAAAGAACCCACGGAGGTGAACAGTGAGACAGACCCTGAGTTTGACTTGGATGTCTTCATCTCCAGGGCACTGAAACTTTGCACAAAACCCGAGGATCTTCCAGACAACAAGCTCAATGACATCAACGGGGCCTGCATATCTGAGCACCCCAGCGAGATTGTACAAACAGAGGTGTACCAGAAAGAGCGATGGTGAGGAACCCATTCCTGGGAAACCCCCGCTGTATCTCCCTCTTCCTCTCGGATGGCGTGGCCGTTGCCCGGGGCCGAGGTGGCTTCCGTCTGTCATTGAACATCCATTTTTTACACTATACTGAATGCCTTTTTCTTGAAAAGGCGAGCACAAACCACATGCCCCTTTTGATGCCTTAGAAATACCTTTAAGGGAATCAAGAGGTGTGAATGAAATACTTTCTTATACTGCCTTAACACTCTTGCCTTGCAATCTCTGGGACCTGTTTGAAACTTAAATGTACGAGGGAAAGATGACAGTGCATGGTAAGCTTGCAAACAGAAGTCAAATCAACTTCTTTTCCTTTCTTTTTCTATAGCATCTTTAAACAACGAGGACAAAATCAGCATTTTCATTGTGGTCAGATAACCCTCCTGGTTTGATGGGTTCCCAAAACCGCCAAATTTTGAGCTCCTCTGAGGCAGCCGTGTGAGTACAGGCAGTGAGGAGAGAAGCGATGCCAGGCAGTGTCCATGATCAGCCGTCAGGAACTAGGCGTAGAGTTTGGCCATCAGAGAAAAAACAACTCGTTGAGAGTGTTAATGGGGAAGGAATCTGAGCTACAAAATATGGGCTGTTTGTTTTTTGTTTTTTTTTTTTCTGATTGGAAGACAAATTTTTTTGCTAAGTGTGTTCTCCTTGTTTGGTTTCTCACACATAAGTTCTCCCTTCTGTTGCATGGAGTAGATCTCCGAGTACGTAGGAGGCCCCGTACGATGTATTTCAGTCTAACAACCCGGTGCTGTGAGTCCTGCAGCGGCCCAGCAGACCAGCAAGTTCTGGTGGTAAGGGCCAGACAGGAGCCAAGAGGTAGAAACAGGGTGTCTCACGGCATGACGCTGCCGGGCACCACCAGCAACACAGACTCAGCAAGGGCACCCACCTTTGCGAATTAAAAAAAAAAAAAAGGAATTAAAATACTACTAATTTACCTTCTGACAAAGTTGCTTTAGAGAAAACAACAATTCCTGTGGCATTAGATGAGTAACTGGCCGCTTTGCTTCCAGCTTCTTTGGAAGATGCTGGTGTAAAAAGAGACAAACACAACTGATCTACTGTAACTTTGATTTTTCAGCCACACTTCTGAGCACCTTAGTAATTAACCAGCTAATGTGAGTTTGTATATGGAAGAAATGTTCTATACTTAGATCTAATCAAACTCGCCTTTTTTTTTTTAAACAGAAAACCTGTAAATAGTGTTGTAAAAGCCAAATCTCTGCTTTCCTTGCCATCGTGTCGTTGCGCTCTCCAGCACAACGGCGCTACTTGCATCTGTAAAAGAGAAACTACTGTAATTAGTAACTCTAAAGTCCATATTTAACTATTGTTCCTATAGAAATTATTTCTACCCTTTTAACGAGCAATCTACTAAGTGTTCTGAGGTGCAAAGAAAACTGATGCAAGACTCGGATGATAACTCACAGCAGCATTTACTGTATTAACCCTGGTTTCTGCTCTTGGTGGGATCAGGTACAAGGTTGAGCTGTAGGAGAGCTTGTGCTAGGCACTGACGAGCCCAAAAACTTGTTCTTACTGTGAAGATCTTGCCTTGGGCTGATTGAAATGCTGTTACAGCAGCCGATTAACAGCATCGATACTCATGGATAGGATGGAGTGGAAGCCCTGGAGCAGGGGTGGAGAAGGCATCTGGAAGGCAAAGCCATTGGAGAAGGCATCTGGAAGGTAAAGCCATTGGGCTCTGGTCTTTGCTTCAAGTGTTTGGACATCGCCCACAGTGGTTTAGAATGGGGAAACAAGGGAGAAACAGAGGGTTGGTTTCCAGTGTGTTGCAGATTATTGATATACCTCAACTAAAGCTCAGCACTTTCACTCGTGGTGGGAGAAATTCAGGCTCCAAAGAGGTGGTCCCTGCAGCGGAGCAGATCCAAAGTAACCCACGACTCACCACCCATGGCCCCTCTCAGCTTCGCCATGCACCTGGCAGTGGCCAAAAAGCCTGGGAACGGGGTTGCCAATGCTCAGATGAGCGTGTGCCCAGAGAGGAAGAGGTGGCCGCAGCCACTGTTATGTCCCATCACTCTCTGGTGCCACCCAGAAGAGGAGCAGGTAAAGCCCAGCCTCTGATGGGAGATGCACCAACACTGCGGCTGGAGGCATCGACTGAAAATTAGATATTTGGGAGCCGACGGAGTTTAAACCTGAAGGGTAAGATCAGCAATGTGAGAGCTGACTTTTAAAACTCTCTTCAGACAGATTCAATGACTATTTGCTACTGTGGGGTTAAACACAGAGGTGACATCAGCAGCCATCAAATCTCGCCAGCGTTTTCCTCAGCGGACATCGGTCGCCACGTCCTCTGAAACCAGAAGCCATTTTCCGTGGGTTGTTAAATTTGGGTTGAACGTCTTCACCAGAGGCTTACGGGACTATTTATCACAGCCACAAAAGTAACAGGTTTGCTTTTGAATATTGTCTTCTAAGGAGGAGTGGGAGCTTGAGGGCCCACAGGTAAAGGGTAACGTTTAACTTCACGAGAAGCAAACATTGCTGCTGCTCTGGATTTTCCATCTCAACTCGTGAGCTGTTATTTAACCTTGTTCCAAAACATGCACTGGGAAAAAGGGGAGGGGGGAAACGAGAGAGGTGGCTTTAACTTGTTACCTGAGTGTGCTCAGCCCATCACAAGCCAGATTTCTTTCTCGTCTACAAGAATAAAATTTAAGGCCTGAGCCTTCCCTGCTCGGTGGCGTGTAATTATTTGGCTTACTGTGAGAGTTGAAATGTTTATGCCAGTGCTCGCGTCTAGATTTCTTCTGGAAATCATAGAATCATTCAGGTTGGAAAAGACCTTTCAGAATGAGAAGGGAGACCTGCATTCGGTACAGGTGGGGTGTGAATATTTGCATTCTGAAGTTATTTGGTGTTGAGTGGCTTTACAGTGTCTCGGGGAGGGTGTTTAGACCTGGTCATCGACGTGGTGACCTCTGCGACCTGCTTCTTCATGCAGTTGAAGAATCATTTCAATGTGAGGTATTTCAGTAACTTTGCAGGTGTTGCTTATTTGTTAAAGAGAAATAAGGGAGCCATCGTTAATAATACCAGTGGCCTGTTGAGGCACCCAGGCCATGTGGCACTGGGATGGGTGGACATCATGGCTTTATGGTGGTCAAGACCAGGTTGGATGGGACTTTGAGGAACCTGGTCTGCTGGGAGGTGTCCCTGCTCAGGGTCGGAACAAGATGATTTTTAAGTTCCCTTCCAACTCTAACCATTCTATGATACCATGATTTAGATTTCACTGCTGGGGTGAGTGTGCTGAGCAGAGGCAGAAGGGGTGGAGGATGCTCATTGTGATCTCCGAGGCTCAGGAGTGAGCGATGGTCCTGTTTGGTGATGTGGAGAGGCAGCATGGTGGCAGCATGGGGGACTTCACTGGCAGAAGAGCAGAAGAACTGCAGATGTCTCCAAGCTGAGGAGGATCTCAGGTTTAGAGGCTGGCATTTAAACCAGTGATCAGGTATGTAAGTGCCCTCGTGGGTCCCAGGCGTTGTGGTTGGCCTTTTACGAGATTGTATTTGAAGAATAACAGAGGGAGCAGCATCCCTCAGCCCTGAAACTGGGAGAGCAGCTGATGGTGGTGGCCTGCATCCAGGGGGTCTGTCCTTCCACTGAAACCAGACACGAGTCCAGGAATCCATCAGGGAGATGAGGGCGTAACTGCCTTAAAATGGCAAAATGATGCCTCAGTTGCTGGCCCAGTGACTGTTCTTCCCCAGTCACAAATACGTGACTATTTTTACTGCAGTTTATTTTTAATTGTGCTGGGATTCAGCAGCAGCTGTTACACCATCACAGAGCTGTGTTACCCAGATCTTCAGAGCTTTACCCTTAGAATCGTGAAAAAAATCAACTCCGGCTAACTTTTAAATAACCATTTTAGGGGACATCCTGGGAACTGTGTCCGAGGCAAGCCACAGGCAGACCCTCAAGGAAAACCACGACACGGTGTCACTGAGTGTTACGAATGGAGCTCTTGGAGACTGGGCTGCTAATGATCACTTCTGTCCTTTTTAATCTAAAAACCAAAAAAAACCACAAATTCGAGCAATTCCATGCCACCATCTAACATTTTGGAGAGCTTGCGGTGAGAGCATTGCACAGTGCAGCATGCAGTCATTTTAGGTCTGAAACATTCTTTTTTTTCTCCTATTGATGGGAAGAGGAATTGAAGAGGACAAATACACCATATGGTGTTCGCTTAAAGAGTTGCCTTTGACATTTTCAAAGGCAGAGTTTGATTTTTGAAGTAGTCGGGTACAATAGTCGGGTGACCGTAGTCCTCTCAAAGCGCATCCTTGCTTTCCCAGTCCACGCTCACCACTGTGTTTTGAACAACTGTCTGGCCGCTGTCGGAGCTGGTTTATAACAATCATGAATTCAAAGAGTAGGATTTTATTTATCAAAGGAAAAAAAAAAAAGGAGAATCTAACTTAAAAAGACAACCTTTTCTCACAAGGTCTTATTCCATTGGTTCTTGAGTTGCAGCAGAATAAATTGCAACAAGAGAGTTTCAAAAATGTTGCAGTGAAAATAAGGTGTTTTAGGAAGTCTGTATACATTTTTATTAAGCTTTGGAGAAAATCATGGAATGGTTAGAGTTGGAAGGGACCCCAAAGATCACCCAGTTCCAACCCCCCTGCCCTGGGCAGGGACACCTCCCACCACACCAGGTTGCTCCAAGCCCCATCCAGCCTGGCCTTCAACCCCTCCAGGGATGGGGCAGCCACAGCTTCTCTGAGCAACCTGGGCCAGTGCCTCACCACCCTCACACCAAAGAAGTTCTTCCTAAGATCCAATCTAAATCTCCCCTCTTCTAGTTTAAAACCATTCCCCCTTGTCCTATCACTATGCTTCCTGACAAAGAGTCCCTCTCCAGCTCTCCTTCAGATCCTGGAAGGCTTCTCTAAGGTCTCCCTGGAGCCTTCTCTTCTCCAGGCTCAACAGCCCCAGCTCTCTCAGCGTGTCCTCACAGCAGAGGTGTTCCATCCCTCTAATCATCTTTGTGGCCCACTGCTGGACCAGTTCCAACAGGGAATATACCCAAGTACATCTTTGCCAGGACAGAATATAACTAAAACTGTAATTAATTCGTGGGCTATATATAATATTCCTCCCAGAAAATGACAGTAGATGTAAGTAAAGATGTTCCAAGGTAGGAGTTGAACTTTTTACTTACTTTCCGTGCTGCGGTGTCCGTGGGTGAGAACCACTCGGGGCACATCTGCCGACCAGTTAGTGCTCGGGTGCCAGCTTTCTTCGTGGGAATAACTTGCTGTGCCAGCTTCTATCCGTGGGAATTCCTACCCCGGGCAATACTGGGAGGGGGGGTATAAATATTGGGGGTAATTAAACAAAACTTGGATAGTCCAGACTGCAGAACAAAGCAGGTAAGATTAACCACTGTGTGGGATTGGCTTTGATCAGGGATAACAGAAGTAAGAAGTGGGAAGAAGTGTGATTTACTTGG
>VZRU01001732.1:13390-49569 GCA_013398155.1 Pedionomus torquatus
CTGGATGATTCGATGATTCCTTTATTTTGTTTATGGGTTTAAAAGTGGGAAATAGAACTTAATTGACTGCTTATGCTATATTTAAAATGGTGACATAGGTAAATCCAATTATGCAGGGGAAGATAATGAATGTCACCTCATCAGTAAAGTACATTGCCATGAGTAATGTCCATCCTTTTTTTCCTTTCTTTGCATTTCCTACAGTGAATGCAGTATAGGCAGGGAAGGGAAAAATGATCTCATAATAAATAATGTAAAAACACATTGTCCATAAACCCATCTCTCCCTATTGTTATAAATTTAAAGTGCTCAAGTTTACAGAAGATCTGGTTGTGCTAATTAGAATGCTGCAGCAAAACATTCATACTTCTGGTTCAACACTGATAAATCCCAATGAATTTTTTTTTTAAAAAAGGTGTTGACTCATTTCTTAAGTGCATCTTTTTTAAGCCATGCAATTTTTCGAAAGTACACTGGGATTTCTTTAGAAGCACATCTTGACTTTTAATAAATATATCAAAAGTGCTTTAAAATATATCATAACTAATTTTGCTCTCCCACAAATCCATCACTTTTTATTACCTTTTAACTAACTCACATTTTTCCAGAATGGGGAGGGAATGGTTCAAATCTCTGGATGGTATGGTTTTCTTTCAATTTTCCTGGCTGTCAATATCTAGGGGGAAAAAAAAAACATCAGCCTTAAAGGAAAGGAATGTGTTTCCTCATGACACCTGAGCTAACTTGAGTAAAATAAACGTAAAGATCCCAGGTAAAATGGCAATACTAGAGCCGCTTACAGGGCACCATGGCAATTTAGGAATCTGTTTTCATGTGTCTAGCTGGTTCCTGTGTTGGAGAGGTCCAGGAGTAAGAAGCAGCTTTGAGAAACATTGGGAGCTAACCTGGGGTTTGTTTGCATATCAGCCTCTTGCATTTCTGCTGTTGCCTGGGGGCTCCTCAGTGCTGTTTGTGGAGGAAGAGAAATACCTCCAGTTCTAACTCAAATGCTTGCACCTTTAATAACATTCAGTTAATGCTTGGTAAGTGTGATATAATTTGTAAAAATCATCCTGTTGCTTAATCCTCTTTGGTGCCAAGGGTTATTAGGTAGGGATTGCAAACAAGATGGGAAATTGGAACATTTGTATGTTGTGGGCTGAATGGGAAAATCTTCAAGTGGCTTAAAAAAATCTTGAAGTATCTTGTTTGGGTTTTTTTTTAACCTGTGGTAAATTTTGGATTATCAAAACAGGTATCATAAAAAAATGAAGATGACCTCCAGCTGAGTAATCCTTTCACTTAAACCTTGAGAAAAATCAGTGGCCAATGACAGCACAAGCTGCTGCCTTTTACCACAGCACCAAGCTGAGTGCAGAGAATTGTGCCAGAATTTAACAAATAATCTAAGTTTCTTTCCCTGTAGGTACACCTGAGACATATCTCCAGGGCACATATGTGAGATTTCCCACATTTTGCCATCTGGAAGCTTTGTAATCTGTTACAGAGTTCAAAAGAAGAGGAGAAAAACTTTATTTTATGGAAAGGAGTAAGGCAATGAATTGAGAGCTGTCATTTTGGGCTCGCCATCTTTGCTTTTACTGCCCAAGCTGAACAGCTACAAGGTTTCCGAGCCACCAGCCCCTGCTCCTCTCACAAGCAGCATTTGCAGCAGGATATGAACTGTGATAGGCAGCCGGTAGGTATTTCAGGAATGAGTTGCTTCTGCATCATGCTTTTCCAGATGCAATCTCCGGGAGCCCGGTTCCAGTGTATGGGAACATGTGTGTGAGAGGGGAAGGGAAAATGTCAGCCAGATTGCTTTGAGGAAGCTGGATGCACACATTAATTTGTACTAACCAGTTTGGGAGGAGCTGAGCCTGCAGCTATGGAGCTTGTGACCCACAGTGAGAAGGCTGCTGTATCAGGCATTGAGCCACACATCATCTGGCAGTATTCCCGTGTCATCTCGCTGATGAGATAGTGGTATCCACATATGAAGCAGACAGCAACTTTAATGGAAGATATTTTATGGCAGGGAGCTTTAATAGTTTTTCTATTATCTTGCAGTTATACAATTATGATACACTGTAACATGCAGCATACTACAGTTGTGATGACAGTAACACGTTCTTTCTTCAACTTATAGATAAGATGTGGCAGGAACTGAGATTTCTGTGTCTCAGACGTGTTTCTGAAATATCCCTGGATTACCAAAATTACTTGATATACAAGGAAGTCAGAGTAAAGCATGGGATACCTGGACTAATTACCCGGAGATGGCAGCCTGAGGCCAGCTAAAGCCCAATCTGATTAGCATTCAGTATCAGTGCTGGCCGATGAGGAAGAACAGAAACTAACAGAGCCACAGGAAGATGAAAGGATGGTGCTTCCTACCTGTCCTTCAAACTCTCCTCCCTAACGAACCCCTGTGCAGTGCATGCAGCCTGCTCAGGAGACAGCTCAGTGATGAGATGTATTGCTGGGATATTGGGTGATACTGCCATGTGAGCCAGAGAGCCTGTAGGGCACATAGATGCCCATCATGTCAAAGCCATATATCCAGCAGGCTCTGATGCCTCCTTACCTTCCGGAGGTAAGGAATGGAGGGACACCTCCCAGGCTGGTGTCACAGCTAGAAGCAACTGGCCAGCAAGGTCCTAGCATGTTTGGTTGGTTAAGATGGTGTAAGAAGTTGAAGAAGCCAAGTGCTAAATGCATGGCTTGCTAATATTGTGGTACAGCTGTCAAAGCAGAGGGTCTCCCCCAGTTGCTGCAGTGGCCCCAGTCTGTCTGGAGGAGGGTTTCTCAAGGAACACAAGTGCTTTCTGTCCTAAATAAGAAAGTCAAAAAAAAAGCAGTGTCTTTTTTGACCTATAAAATAATTTTTCACTATTAGTTTTTAAATGTTATAACTGCAGCTTTGACTTGCTGGTAGCAAACAGAGGCCCGTGCTTTGTGCAGAATGATTATTTATTTATTTTAAAAACAAAATCAAGGCTGTCCATGATTTGGATCTAATTTCACATTTATTTTTCATAGTTAGTTTGCTTAGCAGCTCTGCAGTTAGACAGTGATTAGTTAAATGAGTTATACATAAATTCAAAGACTTGTTCTTCATTTTATATTTTCAGAGTTAATTGGATTTAAATCAGATTAAAAAGTGACTTCTGAGGGAAAAATACCCCCAAGCATGAAAAGATGGTTGCTTTTTTTTAACTTACCACGTAAATGGCAGTAGAGATTTCTATCTTTATAACATTTATTCCCTGTTACAGCTTACAATTCTATTTAACTTTTAAAGAAAATACTTATGTATCAAGATGTTAGCAGCGCAGAGTAGGAGGAAGCTGTTAATTTATCTTTCTCAGAGTAACCTGTTACCTAGTCCAGAGTGTTTTCTTCAGATCATAAGGGAAGTTTAAACTTAAAACTTATCAAAGGAGGTCATTCTATGAGTTTATTATATTTATTAATTGCTGTGAAATTCATGTAATGCAAGCTGCATTAAACCATGGAAGAGAGACTGTTTCTCTCCCAGGAGACACCCTGGTAGATCCAGATAAGTTTCTCCTTTGGGTTTTAAGGGACCATAAGTTATTTATTTACAGGCTTGGGCCACATACGTAAATATGAATTAGCGAATAACGAAAAGCAGCATTGGAAGAGTTTGGACAAAGACGGAGTAGTTTTTAGTGCTGTGGTGGTTGTTTGGGATCTCCAGAAACAATGTCCACGAACCAGCAGAGGAAAATCCTTGCAAAGGAGCAGAGTGTGACTCAATCCTGACTGTTAAGCACAGATTTTACTGTGGGGCCATACCGTTTTGCTGCCTGGCCTTTTGCCTAGTTTGCTAAATTTGAGCATTTTTAGATCAGTATTTTGACAAACAGGCCAGCTGCGGGATCAGCTGTCTGTGGCTTTCCAGGCTCTGCATGATGCAGAAGATTGAGGACTTTATGCAAAATCAGGTACTTAACCATATGGGAAGCAGGATGAATGTATAGATTTTAGAGGACAGAACAGAGATTTGCATTCAGATAATTCACCATCTGGAATGATACAAGTCTGGGAAATTCAGGCCATCTCCCCCAAAAGGTGTGTTCTCTAGGGGGCTTGACAGAGAGCACTACTACAAATAGAAGAACAGGCAGAAGGAATAACAACTGCTGACTCCAAATGCCAATGTTCATCTTTCCCATCAATTATTTAGACATGAAAGATTTACATGAAATTTAATCATTAAATTTTGAATTGCTTCTTTACATCAATAATGAAATAGCTGTGCCAAATACAAACAGATAAAGAGAACAGGATGAGAAATCATCCTTAATACGCAAAAAGAGAAGTAATATTTTAATGAAACTAAAGCTCATTACTGCTTTACAATGGAGGGTTACTGTCAGTGACCCAGAATAGAGTGCTTTATATGCTGAACATGAAACCTCTTGTTTAATCTATCATATTTGATGTTGGCATATTAAAAACTGCAGGCTGGATTCTGCTGTATTCCATAAACCAGCAAGTTTGGATACCAAAATAATTTCCTACAGTCAGGGGATTGTCTTTCAAATGTGTGTATCCAGAAGTACTACAGTAGACACTAAGTTTTGATATTTTTACTTTTCTAATTGTTTAAACCGATTTTGTCAAGTATATGTCTTGACAAGAGACTGAGTTTGAGACTAAGCCTACAAAAGCCCATTTAATTGGCAAGTTTCAAGTTATTGACAATTGTTTTGATTGTATCATTAACCTAAAAATGCTTGGGAAAGGGCTCGGTATGCTTCTTGATGTCCCAGCTTGAAACACAGTAACCTAAAGCTATAGATTCTTCTGCCTCTACCCCTCAAATAAATTTTAAATGCTCCAGTACAGATAAAAAAATGCGCAAAGCATGGAGGATAAACAACCTGTATATATAACAATCTGCAAGTAAATAAAATGATCTCATTATTTATTTAAGTAACACAACATTGATGTTATATTCAGGATTTATGAATGCTTGGTGTTGAGAAAGCTGCAAACTAAGTCAGACACAGCATTGACCTAGAAAGTGTTGAGACCCTGCAGTATATTTGGTAAGTACAAATGCTTTTGTAAGTTCAATTACTTTTAACTTGCTGGTGGATCTTTTCAAAGCCTTGTGTGTGATAGAATCACCTCCAAAGGCATACTGTGTCCTACATCTGTGTAGTGCCTATAAGCACTAAAGAAATGGTAAGCATTGCCGTGACAAAATAACTTACATAATATGTAAAGTTATGCACTGCACCCTGCCCTGCTCTGACTCCCTCGTTTAATTTTTCATTTTGATATAGGTGTGTCATGCCATTTTCCTTCTGTATTTCACCAGATGAGCACCTGTAATGAATTAGAGGACAGACAAGCATAAAGTCAATTCCACTTGCTGGAATTCTCCAGATTTTAAAGGGGAAAGATATTCCTTCATTTTGCTTTGCAACATACGAGCTCATGAGGTTCATTAATTTCTCAGGAAGTACATGAGTTCTGGTGTTTCATTCTCAAATTTACCACTTTTTGTCTATTTCCATTTTAGCTGGTAATTCACCTTCTGCCTCTTGCTTGAGTGGATTCTGTGAGAGACTGCATCTGGGCTTTTTTAGCTCAGAGCACAGTTGTGCAGAAAACAGAGGTATTTTTTGCCTAGTTGCTCGTATAATTGGCACTACATGGCTTCAAGAGCACAGGTGGCATATGGGTCTGGGTTGTGTTTGGGGGCACCGCACTGGGCGTTGCATTGCCACAGGCCAATATACCTCCTCTGCTGATACCAGAGTGGGTATTCTTTGGCATGGATGTTACCAGCCTTGGCATCTCCCACTGAATGGCACAAGAAGTGCTTGTGGGCATACCAGCCAGACAGGGATTGTAGCCACGGAGGACAACTGTAGCCTGCTTGTCTGCTGTCTTCTAGTAGAAGGGAAACACAATTAGATGAGGAAGTTTCATTAGTGAGAACAGAAGTTCTCTTAAGGCCACTTTATTAGCAGCTTTTGGTGGAGTGGGGTGTGGAAATGTTAGATGTAGAAGATAATCAGCCTGCATTTTTATCTCTACTTGAAATAGTGGAATGGAAAATTATCTTATCTCAATAAACTGTTATTTTTCATTTAGTAAATTATTTTACCACCTAAAGCATATGCCACACAAAGAGTTGTGGTTGGGAGGCATGTAGTTATATCTCTCTGGTCAAAATGTCTCAGTTAAAAAGCTATCAGTAGGGGATAATAATAATAATAAATACATATGGCATTTGGCTAGATGAATACAAGATTATACTAAATAGAACACATTTCTGAAAAGAATAATTGTAACTAATTAGAAATCTCCAGTTATGCTTAGAATTGTAAGAAAGTGAAATCAAATTTAATTATGCAAGGTCCCAGTTGTGCCAAAGGTGTTATAAAGAATATCTTCATGGAGACATTCAGTATAATAAACTGGCTGTTGCTATTATTAGCATGCTCAGTTGCACATTTTGTTTATATTAGTTTAAAGTTTAATGATGGTATTTGTAGGGCTAATTACCAAGAACCTGCACAGCACTCATTGGGATAGTCACCCAAAAGGCATTAATTTTTGCAATGCTAAGTTATTGATAACTCTAAAGCAGCTTTGACCAAATTCTTTGTATTATGCGTCTGTAGAAACAGATATTTAAAAGTGGAAATATCCACAATCATGCCAATAGTTCCCTTGGAAGCATACACAGTGACCATTGTTCCTTCTTTCCCACATACTAGCAGAGGACTGTTGGCCAGCATCACGTTTTCCTTGGGTGACTTCAGTGCTATGCTGGGAGATGCTCTGCAGAGGGTTGTCTCAGGTGATAGGAATGGTCCAGAGTCTGGGAGCAGGGAAACATGGGCAGGAAGGCAGGCAAACAGTCAATAGTCATAGATGGTCCCTGACAGCTAGTTGTCTAGGAGTGCTGAGAAAGCTAACTGCTCATAGTAAACCAAGATAAAAGCTTAGGACACATCAAGAATATCATGCACCTCATGCCTGAGAAAAGGATTTGGGCTGGACAATCCAGACAGTAAACTGAGGGCTTTTCCAATAGCACTCAGTGTGTCCTGATCTGGGAGGTTGGGGTCTCCCGTATTGAAAGAAGACCTTAGGTAGCGGTGTAGTCATGGAGGAGCACTGATTATGAGAAATATGCTGGGATATTAGAAGAATGCGGGAAGAAAGTTTCATGAAAATAAACTGTTATTTTTAGAGTTGACACAGAAGTCAGGTATGGTTTCTGGGCTGCACTGGGCTGCCCAAACCATTCTCCCATCCTTCTCTGGCTCTTCTGCCACACATAATGAATTCTGTCCCTTCTGCAGCCTCTCTGGGGGTGATGCTAACACCACGGATTAAACTGAGCTTTCAAATATGCACAAGTCTTCCTACTGATACCATCAGGCACTTTGAGAGAAAGCTGTTTCTTCTCAGTTATAAGAGCTTTTCTTTCCAAGAGCACTCTGTGATTCTCAGCCCCAAAGGTGAGTTTCCTGCCAATAGCAGTCCCTGCCAGCCAAGGCCAGGCAGTTTTGTCTTTAAACCCTCCTGGCCTGACACACCAGGACCCTCTCTCTTCATTCCCACCTACCTTGAAGATAATCACAAGACAACCAACTCTCTCGGTGCTGCTCCTCTCCCCTGCTTTGCTGGATCACATTAAAGCGTTAGCTTCAGGAGCTGACTGCGGGGCACATCCTTGATTAACAGCAGGAGGGGACTGGCAGGCATGACAGGCAGCACTTTTTGGTGTGGCTGGGGAGGGATTTATCCCACTCATCTGATACCGGGCACTTAGCATTTCTGTGGTGTTGTGGATTCAGAGCCAGGACTGAAAGCCTTGGTTTTCAGTACCTCTGATCTCCAGGAGTGGCATATGTCTCAAACATATTTTAAAAGAGAAAGGTGCTGTGCTGTGGCTCTCAGCCCTGACTGTCAAGTTCCTGGGCTTCCCGCTCAAGGATCTGGCAAGAGGTCAGGCAGCCAGAGAAAGGCAGCAAAGCATCACACAGGTATTTCTCCCAGCTAAACTTCAGGCAGTGTTGGAAAAGATGGGGTTGTTCTTGCTACTGAGAGTAAATGACAGAAACCTAGGGTGGGATTCACTTTTCATCACCTCAGAAGCCTGTAATGTATATACATCTGCAGCTGAAATGGGCACTCTAGGCTTCCCTTATTAGTTAATGGAGGTGATTAAGTATTTTTAGGCATGACTCACCTGTCCTATTTTAGCTGTCTATTTTAGTGCATGATGAATTGTATGATGTCCATTAACTTTAAAGGGTCTAATCCAAGTAGCTTAGATGTGGACCTCTTCATTTGGATCAGTTCTACCCCTGTCTGGCAAGGTCTTTAACACACCAGGTATCTTCCAAGGCTAAAGCTGAGGCAAAGAGCGAGGGAGAGGCAGTACAGAAAGCTGTCTTCTGCTTTGCTTTTCCCAGATAGCAGCATCTCTTCAGCTGTGACTTTGGCAGCCAAACACTTGAGTGGTAATTTTATACTGTCAAAACTATTGTGGTCCTAATCTAGGAGCAATGCAGTCTCCCTCTCTACCACCTCCATCCAGCTGGAAAAAGAGAAGGATTTTTAATTGCCTTGCCTTTCCTTTCAAACATCTGCTTTTTCTTTTGTCAGATTCCTCCCTCTCTCTTGCCCTATCCCTGCCCTCCTTTTCATTATGGCTTTTTGTCTTGATCCCTCCTGGTGCAGTCAAACCTGTTAATTCTCTGTAGTCCCTGTGAGGCTGCTGATCTTCCCTACCTTTTGCTGAAATTAAGCAGAGTGTCCCTGGCACAGAAGCAAGAGTATCAGCTACACCTCAATAGTGCAGCCACTGCAAGACCTGCAACATGCCCCTATGTGTGTCCCACATTCCCTTCTGCCTCCTGCACTTTACACAGACACTGCTGTGGGCTGGAATAGGCAGCAAGAGGGAAGGCCGGGTCATGCCAAGTGTTTCTGAGATGATGAAAACAGCAGGAATTCCCCAGTGGTGGTCCAAGTGTAGGGACCAGCCTGGTAGCAGTTGTAGTCAGCAAAGCATATCCATAGGAGTGAAGTACAAAGCTAATTAAAGGGTGATATGTCTTATATCTTATACACCATCATCTCCTCATAGCATGTGCTCTCTGCCTAATGATAGAAGCAAAGGCACCCTCCATCATTTTTCTGATATGGGACCATGATGTTTTCCATGTGGGCAGAATTCATATATAGCACATCTCTGAGCCTCTGGCTATATGGGGAACTGCACAAGTCCCTTGATGATAGCACAGGTCATGAACCAAGGGTGGCTGCTGACTGCCTGTACCCTGCCTCTCAAATCACCAAAATGAAAGGCTGCCCGAACAGTGCAGGGTCTCCCAGTGATAGTCTCTAATAATGGTCTTGGGACAAACTGGCCCCGGGGGTGGGTTATGTGGCGACTGAGGAATGGTGCATTTTTGATACATTCGGGTGTCTAACAGAGCTAGGATTGAACTTTTCATTTCTGAGCCTTGCTTGCAGCCTGAATGTTGGTGCATCTCTTTGCTCTGTAATCTGAAGGCTTTAGCTTCAATTTGTTTAATCCCTTCTTACACCATCTAGTTGTCAGTGGCATAAAACTCTGCTTGTTTTTTTTGTTTGTTTGTTTTGTTTGCTTGTTTGTTGTTTGGATGCTTTTTTTTTTTAATCTCATTCCTGGCCTGTGTAATGATGGTATAATGATGGGCTCTGAGAATGATCATCCCTAAACTCAGTCTTCTTGAATCCAATACCTGCTCTAAACTATACTCTAAACTGGTATATCTGTGTATTCACACAGAGGATGGCTTTCCACTTGCTCTGTTCTCAGCTAACACAGCGAATCCTGGCTGAACTGCACACACTGAATCCTGCTTTGTTCTGCTCACCATTTGCAGTCTGTTTTCAGGCTGTCATTCCAAGATAGCTGAAGAACTTGGCTCTATGGGTTCTTTCAAGGCTGGGATCAGCATTTTGATGAATTGCAGAGTGTTTGGATAAAAAGTGAACACTGATCTACATGGAAAGTATTTCTTCTCTGCTGGAGAAGTGCAGATGTCCAGAGATGTGTAGCATGAAGAGAATCCACCCTGTGAAAATTTTACTTTATAAACCTGAGTTCAGAGTGTGTGTCCGGCTGTTCTGGCAGAGCACAGGAATTATAGTTTCTGGCAGGCTCTGTTTCTTTTCCACCGGGATCTTGCCTCAGTAGGTTACCTCCTGCTTCTTCAGGCTTCCTGTTCCAGTGAAAGATGGTCCTGTAGGATGTCTGACAATATGGAGAGCTGATATGTGTCTGTGTCCAAGGACCCTGATTCCCAGTAATTTTCCTCAGCATAAGGAGAGAAGAGCACACACAGCAGGTCCTAGCTACATCAGTTACGCACATCTGAAATGTGGCCAGATACTGGAAGCATTTCTGTAAAGTAGCATAAAATACATAAATTACAAATCATTTGGCACACTTAGGGAGCTCTGTCCTACAATTCTTTCCCATCCTGCTTCTCTTGTTGCTAATGAAATAGCTGCTCTTTGGTTTCAGGCTTTAACCTATTTTTAGATTCCTTTTATGCTGTTGGCCCTTTGAAATGCATGAATAGCTGTGAAAGAAAGGTAGTGTCATTGCTGTGAGGCAAGAGGAAGGCCTATAGGTGAAGTCATGTCTGGTAATGAGAGACTGTTTCACCTATTCATCTCCTCCCTTTATTTCTATAAAGCAACTCTGTTCCCTTGGGCACATGGTTATATACCTTTTCTGCTTTTATTTAAGCATTACAATGATATCAGCCACAGCCCTTTGTTACCACAGCACTGGCAGCTGGCTCCCTCCTTTGGGGGGGGCTGTTTTTCTCATGTCTAAAGGGCAGCAAAACTGGTGTACTCCAGTGCAATCTCAGTACCCAGTCCTGTTGCCACTGCAGGAAATGTGCTGGCCCAAAGGGAAAGGGGAGGTGGAAGAACTTGGGTTTCAAGGAAAGAAGCTGGAGAATGGCACAGGAGAAAGCTGTAAAGTGGGGGGTAGGATTTGCGTGTTGGATGAGCAGTAAGACCCCATTTCTGATTGCTGCTGAGTGTTACTTGGGATGTCAGACTTTGCCTTCATGCAGCAGGGTTTCATATAAAGGGATGTGGGTGGGCAAGTAGAGTATCAGCATCTAAATAGTCAAGTTGTCCCAATGGCTGTGGGTGCCCATAGATACCTAATCCGGAATCGCTGTATTGGTGTATGCTGTGGTCTGACCAATATGACCACAGATGTTAGGACAGCTATTATTTACTGCCTGCAAGTAAATAATTCATCATTAAACTAACTTAAGCAGCAGTTCCTCATGGGATTTACCATTTGTAGGCTGAAGGCCCTGCTGTGTCTCAGCTGATACTAATGAACATGCTGTGGCTAACTGAAGTGGGAAGAATCATACCTAATGTCTTTGTTACAGTGCTGAGCTGACTCAGTGTTGATAACTTACTAATTTCTCTAAAAACCCAAGCCTGGCTCAGTACATTTTGATTCCCTAAAAAAAAAAATAAAAAAAATTTACTCCCTGGCTGTAGGTTTCTGAAAAATGTTTCTAAACTGAACAATTTTATCTTTCCAGACAGGCCTTTACCACCTTGAGGCAGTGTAAGAGGACTTCTGTTTGCTCTGTGTCCCTACGCTGACACAGTTTCACTGGAATCGAGTCATCTCCAGTGTATCTGCTAAATCCTGGCTGAAGACAAGGAGATCTCAACACAGCAGGGTTTCCTTTTCTTTTTATGGTTGAAAAACATGTTTTGAATTCTGTGCTATGGGGAAGATGTAGCAACAAAGTGTGTGTCTCTGAGCAGTAATGGCAGCTGCTCTTGCAGATTCATGTGAGCTCGGTTACATACAGGGAAGCCTGTATTCAGAGGAAATGATCGGTGATCTAAACCTCTTGATTTTCTGTTGGCTTTATATTAGTTCCTGCACTGATGAAAGTGCATTTTAAGTTGAATTTTCCAGGACCTGTGTATGTAGTTATACATAGATGCAAATATCTGCCATGATTTCCCCCTCTTTAGAATAAAACTATGACACTTGTATGAGTATTTGCATTCTTATTTGTTCAGTAGACAATGAAGTGTAGAAAACCGTAGTTTGCTAAGGAATAATCATCTTTCCTAAGATTATTAGTCCTAAATTTTATCTGCTTTTCCGGCCCTTACACACAGTATTTTAAGAAAATACAAGGCATTTGCTTTCACCTTGCAATGCAGTTGAAAATACAGTGTTAAAATAGTGGTGGATAAAGGGAAGGACAGCCTGATAAAAGTGATTGATGGGAGCAGCTGGGGAGATAGCGAATGTCTGTGAGTTTTGAACAAAATAACAATAGAGTAAAATAAAATTGTGATTTTATAATCATGTGTTCAGCACTGCTCCCAGCACTAGGTCTGCTTCACGTCTTCATATAACACTCAGCAGAGACCCTTGTTTTTATAAATTTATCAAGGGGTTAGTGCCTTGCGTTTCTGAAGATGACATGGATGTGTGAGGAGAAATACTAATTATGTCTTTTTATTTAGCATCAGCTGAGATCACTGCATCCATTAAGAGGTCTTCACTTTTACTGGTGAGATCAGTTTCTTAGTTTCATTAATCTGCCTGTTTTGTATAAATCAGTTCCTTTTAGACTTCCCTACAGGCCACCGATCACCTGTTCATGTCTGAGCAGGGCTGGTTTTGTTCTGTTTTTCCTGGGCACCAGTGCCTATGCATTTTAAATGACCGAATAATGGGTAGACAGTGAAGACTAAAGCAGGGCAATAACATAAAGTGTTGAAAACAAAAACTGAATGAATGATGCAACAAACAGCTAAAAATGTAAGAGAAGAGGAGGCAGTCACTGGTGAGAAGCACCCCAGGGCTGGTGGTTTGTAAGGAAAGCCCTAAGCACAGGCAGGAGAGGGGGTATATGAGCAGAGCTGTATCACAGCAGAAGAAAGGGCAGGGGGGTTGTGTGGAGGTGTAAGCACAGACTTGCAGCAATCATTGACCGCTGCAAGCCTCTGAGTGTGACCAAGACAGAGAGGGAGCCAGCAGAGGGACAATAATCTTCAGCTTACATGCTAGAGAGGGAGGAATTGGGCTCAATGTTTGACTGAGGTCAGATAGGGCTGACGTTGGGCCAAGATTAATGTCAGAAACTCATCAAGCATCAAACTGGAGCTGTACATCACCTGGGCTGAAGCTGAGAAGAAAATTACAACAGTGTGGTCCAGTTAGATGAGCTGAGTGACCCCAGAGTACCCCAGCATGTTACAGTTGAGGTGGAAATACCCCATATGCCACATGATATGCCCCCCCCATGCTGATGACTGGTTGACCACATAAACCCACTGCAGCAATTGGTTACCTCGAAGGAGAAGAATTTTTGAGGAAGTTGACCTCAAGCAATCCCTGAACTGAAATTTTCTGGTCAAATTGACTTCAAGTAACTCTCATGTGCTAATTGGGAACTTCAAGTAACTCCACACCAGAATTGAAATTTTAGGGTCATGTTGACCTTGGGTAACCCCACATGTTAAGTGGGGACCTCCAGTAACACCTGACCTAAAATTTTTGGGATCGTGTTGACCTCAAGTAACCCCAACATGTTAATCGGTTGCCTCAAGTAACCCCAGAAGTGAAGTTTTGGGGCCATGTTGATCTTGTGTAACTCCACATGCTAATCAGTGAGCTCAAGTAACCCCCCACCATATGTCAGTGACTAGTGACCCATCATCCCCCCCACCCTTCCAGTGTTCTGATTGTTGCCCTCTCATGCCTGTCCATCCCTCGTTGTCCCCGCCAACCCCCTCCAGTGTTCTGTGTGAGTCGGGGAGGGTCACCAGATCAGCTCCTTGACATCATCTCTTTTCCATGCACCAAATTCACCTTTACAGCTCAGCTCACGCCAATCGCTTCCTGTACTTGTTGCTCAGCAGTCCCCTGAGATGTCCCAGTCAAAAGTTTTCAGAGCATCACAGAAAGTAGAGTTTCAACAAAGGGTAAGGACAAACATAGAACAAGGGTATCAGCCCTTCTTTATTTCAGGAGGGAAGAGTAAGAGGCGCCATCTTTTGTTAAGAAATGTAGGAGACAGAGAGCATCTTACATCTGTGCCACCTCTTTACATCATACAGTCTATAAAGCAAAGTCTCAGTCCCTGAAGTACTCTGCATCCAGCTCACCACTTCTTGCCATGACACCCTTCTTCTCTGGGCGTCTTGTAACTCATTGCTTGAGTCCACTCAGCTCCCTGTTATTGGCTTTCTGGTTTTGGCTGCTAAAACCAGTTAGTGGCACCTCACTAGTTGCTTTTTAGGAGAAAACTACAAATAGAACACATATCCTGATACCCATGCACATTGCTGGAAGAGCAGCAACATCTGCTTGGAGACTCTGCTTTTCACAAACACTTGTTCACCCTCTGGCAGACCCTGCAGGTTCTTTAACGCTGGATTCCTCTTTCCTTCAAGTATTTTGAGATGAATTGCACCAGCTCTCATTAAAAAAAAAAAAAAAAAAAAAAAAAAAAAAAAAAAAAAAAAACAAAAAACCAAAACCCCATCAGAACTCCCCCAGATGATGAAGTGATTGGATAAGAAAAAAAGACCAGAATGCAAATTATTCTAAGAGGGAGGAGGGAGACTGGCTACAGGGAAGAAAATCAGACAATGCAAAGTCCAAACATTCAGTTCCAAATACCCAGGCTTTGAAGAGGATGAACTAAAGCCCAAAAAGCTTTCCAGTTTTCCCCTCCTTGCTTTTCTGTGAGCCACAGCCTGCTGGAGTTACTCAGAGCATGGAGACAACAAAATCCTGAAGCCCAAGAAAACCCAACTTCTGTCCAGGTAGCAAAATAAGAACGAAGATGCTTCTATTCTGTGTTATCCTGTTGAAAAAAACAGAATAAGGCTATAAGCATCCAGTGTTGGGGCAGCACAGAGCAGGCATGGGGCAAGGCACCACCCTGACACCCATCCCACCTCATCCACAAACTTAACAGAGACACAGCCTTACTAAAGACAGTATCTAGCGCTGCAGCACTTCTTAGGTGCCTCTTAGAGGATGAGTAGACCCATGAATTGGAGTGCGTTTGGCTGCAATGCACTGCAACAAAATGTACAGCAGACCAGATCATGGTCCCTTCGCATCAGTGGCAAAATACACACCAACATTGCTGAAACCAGTGCATCACCATATTGTACACAAAATCAGCTCCCAGTTTCAGGTTTAGTACCCACTCTTTGGTTAATAGACCTTCTCATCCTGCCAGAAAAAAAAAAAAAAAGTATTCTGGTGCAACTCCAACACAACCCGTGGTCAGAGCAGAGCATCAGATGTTGTCCATTAACTTTAGGAGTCTGCCATATACTTCTTCAGAATGCCATATGCAGGAAAGGAAAATACCAGGTCCTCGGGTAAACCCTGGGCAAGTTGGGTAATGCAGTGATGGTGGTTTGATTGAAAATGTTGTTCAGGCCTTTGTTTAATAGTTTAGTTACAGAGCAGGCTGCTTTTCATTACCATTTTAAATAGACGTTACCACTGTAGTTAATAACTTTCACGGTATTTTTACCATCCGGCAACCTTATTATTTATCTGTAAATTATAAATGTTCTGCTTTTCTCTGGAATTCTGGAATCTTATTGATATGTTTTATCCTTTATCCTTTTTTTTTTTTTTTTTTTTTTCCTGGGGTTCAACAATAAAACTCCCAGGAAACCATATACTTGTGAGAGAAAAAAGCAATGGAACTGAAAGTGAACACATATCTGGTCAGTAAGAGATCAGCAGTCATGTTCAGCTCCCAGCAACCTGCCTGTCAGTGCGGATTATCACTGGGAAACTGCGCAGCTACGCTACCTTCACACTGGTACCTTCAGCCAGATGATGTCTGTGGGTGTGTCTGCGTGTACTTTGTCCTGTGAGGGAATACCCAAAATACTGCAGTTGCAGAACCCTTTCCAACAGCATGTTACTTGTTGCTTGAATAATAAGCATCCAAGAGTAAATGCCCCTTTGAACTGTTCAATTGACTCACTACCGCACCACACAGCGGAACAGTCCTTCAGCTTCTGGAGCTTTGCAGTGCTGCTCTCTCCATGCCTGAACAGACAGACACCCACGTGAGCTGGAAATTAAATGAGAAGACAACAGATCACATTAAACACGTTCCCTGCTGATTCATGCTTATTCAACAGAGCTAAGCAGTTGATGTGACTTGTATCCTCTGGTTACAGATTTCTCATTGAAATTTCATGTTTTGGTAATGCCAGCTGCTCCTTTGGAACTCTGGGCTTAGTTTGTGTTGATACCTCAGCTTGCAGGAGTCAGGGCCTAAAATTAGTTCCTCAGAAAAAACCCTATGGAAGCTGCAAAGCTGAAGGAAGAAGCCTGGAAATAAATGGTGGCAGAAGCTACACTGAAAAGCAAATTCAGCAGGTTACTTGTAGAGAAGCAGTAGCTATTTAGCCTTTTGAAAGGAGAAGCATTCATTGAAGAAGAAAAGTGCAACTCTCTCTTATTACATATATTGGGTGATTGAAGTGGGAATATTCAAAGCAGATTTTTCTCCTATTGAGCAAATACCAGCTGCTGCATCGGAAAGCAGTGCAGCAGAGCTGATAGAGCTGGTTGCCTTCCCCGTTATGGTTTTGGCGTGATCTCAGAGGACCCCAAAGGCTGCTGTAGGCTCTGCCATCTGATAACAGATCACAAAGGATAACAACTGGTGATGATGACTCCAGTAACAAGGACAACACTCATCTCCTCTCCTGGCTTGATATGACTGCGGAAGAATTTTCTTATGGATGCGGGATGCCTTTCAGGTCTAGCAAGAATATTTTATTTGTGAGAAATTCAGTTACACCATGGCATCTCTACTTTGAAAAATAGCTAGTTCTTCTCCTCTGGCTCTTTTGCATCAATAAAGGTACTACTGAACCTTTGTCAATTATCCAGGAGTAGAAAAACTTGTTGGGAGGTAGGAGTTATTAAGTGATAAAGGGCTAAACAGGATGAATGTGACTATGAAAGTTCTAAGTAAGATAGCAGCAGCTACAAACACAAACATCACAGAGAGATTAGAAACAACTGAATGATACCAAAAACCAGTGAAGCATTGGTTTCAGACCAGAAAACCCTTCTGACAAAAAAAGATGTATAAGTATACAGAACTGATTCCTAGAGGACATGCTGGCAGCCCATTGACAGAGCAATCAAACTCACGGAACTACTAGAAATTGAAGGCAAGACAGAAAAAATAGTAATTTTTTCTAACTTCTGTTAGTCCTGGGTGCAGTGGGACTACAAGTTCTGAGCAAGCTATAATTAATAAGCAACACAGGCCTTAGAAGTTATTCCTAGTTCTAAGGGCACTGTTAATTGGCATTATTCAAATAAAAACTCCCCCAGATATGAGTAATGATGCAGTCTTCCTCTCTCTCCTAAATTGTTCCAGGTTTCTCAGTAACTAGTTATCTCTTGTTGGCTGTTTACAGAATCACAGAATTGTCATGGTTGAAAAGGACCTCTGAGATCACTGAGTCCAACTGTACACAAAAACACCCACACCCTACAATCTCAGTCGCTAGAGCATGCCCTGAGGTGCCACATCTACACGTTTCTTAAAAACCTCCAGGATTTAAAATAATAAAAGAGCAACTTTGGTAGATTCTGAGCTAAACCTTCTTAATACTGGTTTGTGGTGAAAAAGAGAGAAAGAAAGTAGCTCAGGGAGTGAATTAGCAACAGAGAAGACTGTTGGAAGGGAAAGCTTCAATGTGTTCAGAAGGTTCTGAGCATTGATATATATATCTGTGCATATATATGGATATTCATAAACACCTCAGAAACAAATGAAGAACCACCTTCCAGGCTGGTGTTGTGGCTGTTGAAAAAGGTTGCAGCCATGAGTAGAAAGCTGCTGTTTGTGTTCCTCTCACATTTGAAACAGCACATTCTTGTGACTGAATATAATTCATCAAGGATGTCTGACTCTATCACCAGTTTCTACACTTAATCAAAATAAGCTGTTCTTTCATTAGTTACTTGCATCAAAAGGATAATAATACTTAAAACAAATTCTTTATTTTCCAGAGAGCTCACCATTAGGCAATTCTTAACATGACTACTCAGAATGCAGTGACTTTGAACAATGACTCTCTCTTATCATATAGTTGTGAAGCAAAATTGTTTCCTGATGTAAATTACCAGCAGTGGCTTGCAGGAAGCACAAAACCTAAGCATGTACGCTGCTATGAAGTGCGCTAGCAAAGTGTTTATTTTATTAAGCAATGAAAGACTTCATATTCACCTGCAAGGTGCATTGAATGACAAACAGCAAGGTAAGGGCTGGGTGGTGGAGGGTGTGGGGTAGTCTGGCTCCTGATCATCTCAGGAAATTTACCACCACTGAAATCTTGTAGACTCCTGGCTTGTACCTTTTCACAGAGAGCTGCTGCAGAGGAAACAACAATGTGCAAGGTAGGTAAGGATGTGTTCTTGTTCATACCCAATTGGAATTTAATTAACAGATCGGTTGATGTTTTCTAATTATCTGAAAATAGATATGTAGTGGAGAGCAATGGTGTGCGTGGTACAAACTGCAGACAGCATGCACCACCAAAGGACATATACCTATTTGTGTTTTCAGTAGAAATCCAGACCTCTAACAGCTTGAAATAAAGGACCCCTTTGTGCCTTTATTGGAAGCAGACAAAGTTCTTGCACTTTCAAAGCTGGCTATGAAATTTCTGACAGAGAGGAATGGGTGTTGTCAGACCTGCTGGAGCCATCAAGAAAAGCTGAAGGCCGTACGCCTGCTTTGGGCATTTGTCAATGCAGCAGGGTCACAAGGACCAAGATGCAGTTCTTTTCCCTTAATGTGTTTTTCCTTTCACCATTGGATAAGGCCCCTTCTGAACACCATTTGTTCTAAAAAGGACCTCTCAAGCAAACTGAAAATGGGCTGGGCCAGTTACCTGCAGCAACTTCATGCTATCATAGTATAGTATTTATCATATAGCATTTGTAGTATAGGTGATACAGCCTTCTAAAATTTGAAAAAAAAATATGATTTGTATGAAAAACCTTGCATTAGTTTTTGTCAATTTGTCTCACTGAATAATTTTGGCAATTAGTTTTTGTCAATTGTCTCACTGAATTTCTAAATAAAAAAAGTAATGTTTTAAATATTTAGTTGATACAGACTTCCATCTTCTCCCAGTAGTTTAGAAATCATGTCTACTTCGGGGTAGGTGAGTCACATCTATCCGTAGGAGCCGCATCCTCCAAGACTGAGAGGCCTCTGCCTTCCTTGTCAAGGGAAGGTTTCAGAACCCGAGGAAGCACAATATGAGTCTCCCTCCTGTTTTCCTTTCTGCCTGGAAACATGGCTCAGCTTTTTTTCACCCCACTGAAGCACAGCACCTCACAATGAAAACCACATGGAGAATCTGAAAAAAAAAATATTCTAGCTTCAGGTTAAAAGATTTTTTGAAATTTCAAGGAAACTAAACCTGAACTTGGCTAATAATAACAGATGCATTGTAAACAAAGGATTCCTAAATAATATGAGAAATAATCACCAATAAAGTAGCTCGGTATTCTTCTCATTGTAATGAGGTACAATATTCTTATACGTAGGTCAGCTCTTTGATTCAGTGGTGTCAAGTACCTTAGAAATGCTGCTAAGTAGGAACATTTATCAATAAAAATCAAGCATTTGAGTTGATACAGTAGATAGCTCTATCAGCATGTGAAGTGATGTCATAGTTGACAGGATGGCAATGGTGACAGTATCTGTGTCCTCCACATATTTAAGAGATCACCACATTTCCACTTCATCACATTGAAAATACAAACGAATTTCACAAATTAGATTGAAATCCATGAGCAATTAAAACAAAATAAGAAGAAGGTGAGTCAAACACCATTATCACTGTATTAGAAAACTGTATTGGAGTATCACTGCTTAGGAAACATAGCAAAAAATGCTCCTGTAATTGACACAGGATAGATAGCTAGAAAGGAAAATAATGAAGTTGCCCAGGGTGAATTTGAAGCAGTGAAATCTTTTAAGTAAAGACAAAATAATTGGAGTTTTAGCTAAGAAATAATGGGAAAATGAACAGAAGACTACCATAGAAATAGCTTGTGTAGGCTTAGATAAAAAATAGAGCAATTGAGACTTGAAGACAGCACCAGCAGTGATTAGCAAAGTAGAGACAAAATTAAAGAAAATGACAAAATGTTATGCATAGATGCTGCCTCTTTTAAGTCATCATTTTCTACAGAGTTGTTGAGAAAGTAAGGTGTGAGTTGGGAAAGGGGGTGAAAAAATGAGACTACACCATTGCAGAGGCAATCCTACTTTAATGAAGAGTAAATCATCTCTGGATTAATAGTTTCCAGTGGTGCTGGGGTGCATATTGCCTTATGCAATGATCTGTTTCTTCATCTGTCATTCTTCATTGCTGTATTGGACAGCAATACAGGCACATGCCACAGCGTGCCCAAGCCCTGTGCCTGCATATCACCATTGCTTAACATATGTACAAGTCCCCAAGCATTAGACTTAGCACCCATGTGGAGCAATGCTAGCTGGCAACAAATGTGCAAGTGAACTCCGTGCATATTTGGTGGCCACAATCTGATGACTGCATAGGTGCAGTTCAATGGAGCAGCTGATCTGGTTATAGGATATATTAATATTTTCTTTTTTTTTTCCCCTGAACAAATTTCTGAGACAGTAAGAATACACCTCTGGGACAATATATGTGGCATCTCCAGGCTTGTTCCTGGGATCTATAGGTTTCATTCACTCTGTCATCACCACTGTTTTGTTTACGACATCTCAGACTTTCAGCCAGTTAAATCCTTGAAACAAAGTGGGGAAGAGAAACAGAATCATGTAAGCAAAATATTATTCTGTGCTCTGCAACCATTTTGTAAACAGTTCACACAGATTTCAACACCAAACTTGTGTGAGCATTATAGCCAAGGTGGCTTGGCCATAGTCCCAATTGATAACAGCTTTTAGGGCATTGCACTCATGCTTGGCTCAGCTTCACCCAGCGTGAGATCTGGGTGAAATGCAAAGTTGACCTCTCCATAAGCATTCCTTATTGAGTATAACATAGAATGATTTTGTTTGGAAGGGACAGTAAAGATCATTTGGTTCTAACCCTTCTGCTATGGGCAGGGACACCTCCCACTAGAGCAGGTTGCTCAAAACCCCATCCATCCTGGCCTTGAAACCTTCCTGGGAGGGGACATCCACAACTTCTCTGGGCAACCCATTCCAGTGCCTTACCACCCTCACAGTAAAGAATTTCTTCCTAATACCTGATGTAAATCCACCCTCCTTCAGTTTAAAAATGTTGCCCCACATTCTGCTGCTACACTCCCTGATAAAGAGTGCCTCCTCATCTCTCCTGTAGGTCTCTTTTAGGTACTGGAAGGGGCTATAAGGTCTGGAGCCTTCTCTTCCCCAAGCTGAACAACCCCAATTCTCTCTACCTTTCTTCAAAGCAGAGGTGCTCCAGGCCCCTGATCATCTTCATGGTCCTTTTCTGGACCCATTCCAACAGGTCCATGCGCTTCGTGTGCTGAGGATATAATCTGCTGTACTAGAAAACAACTTCAGAGATTCCCTGTTCTTTGCCTCCTAAGGTGCAGTTCAGTTTGGTGGGAAGATGCACCAGACTCCTGGTTTCTGGGTACCCTTCACTGGTAAGAATGAAGCGGCCTGAGGCAGTAGCTCTGTCCTGTACCTCCTCCAGGTAATGTTTACTAACTACATGTTAATTTTTTCAGTCCTGCTAGGAGTGGCATGTATGTGCATGCAGGGGAGGATATCAGAGGCTCAGACTTCAGCAGAATAACACAGGTCAACTTCCCAGACTGCTGTTTTGCTGAAACTGCTACTAAACTGTCTCAGAGAACGAAAACCCCACTTTGTTGTCACCACCCCTACACTCCTTCACAAAGGCAATCGATAAACTGGAAGAACATAAAGGGCAACACTTAGAAGAATGTGGTATTGTTGGCACGTTATGACTGATGAGAAAGCACAACCTATCCACCTCATAAGATACAGTTACAGCAGTAATATTTTTTTTTTTTAATCAGCTAATCCCACTGGTTCCAATTTTCTGCAGAATGTACAGTCTTTTCTTAGATAGTCCTTTCCTCCAAATTTTATTTTCTATGAATTGGTGTAGATGTGCCTTCAGAGGGATTTTTCATCAATATATGTTGTTAACTCACAACTAAAAAGTTGTCAGGAGCACTATGCTTTTTTTAATGGATGATCCTTTCATAAAAGATAAATTTAAAACCATCAGCAATACCCATGACCAAATATATATAATACATATATATAACAGAAGGGAATATCTCGGATGAAAGATTCCAAACTTTTAGCTTGAGAATATGCATGTGTATCAGCATCTTACAGTATCTGTTCATTCAGTGTTAAAATTTATTGAAGATGCTTACTAATAACCACATAATTTGCTCCTCCTCTTCTCTCCACTCTTTTTAATATCCTTTAAATCTTTAATATAAGATTTTTCCTTTGCTGTTTCTATCCCAAGGTTAAAGCTTTTTATTTCCACCCACTAGCTCAAAATGGAGTTTTGAAATAACAGTGGTAGCTGCAAGGATTGCATCAAGGTTGGATGAACAATTAAGATAATGGTGAGACTATCCAGCTGAATAATGATTTAGATAATGATTGCTGTCCTGGAACCTTGCATGGAATAAAAGGAAAATCAAAAGGAATTCCCTTTGAATAGATGTTTGGCATGGCTAAGTGCTGCAGCAGCATATCTGAATGATAAAGGATGTTCACTAAGACAAAAGCAGTGCTCTTTGCTGGAGAAGAGGAGGATTTAATTTGTTGCTTTTCTCTCTCCCGCTCCCCCCTCCCTCGATTTATAGTGCAAATGCAAAGTGTTTCTTTCTTGGGTGTTCATTTATTGTTTGAAAGGACATGCTCCAAAAGAAAAAAAGACGAAGAGAAAAAACCCTCTTTTACCTCTATTGTGCCAGAGCACAGAGGTAGAAACAAGCTGCGAGGAGGACGTACTTGGGAAGTCTGTAAAGGAGAAATCAATCTTTGTGCTGATTCTCTCCAAGGTAACAAATAACAGCTTGAGGCAGAAGGAATATGGGATATAAACTGTGTTTGATTACTTGGCTACCTGGGCATATAGACTTCCTGGGGCAGCTTACCTGATACTATTGCATCCCCTGATTATAATTTATTAATCCAGTATATTTAAATTCTCTGAGAGGTGGGACTCCAAACAGAACAACTACACTTTTTTTTTCTCAGGGAGCCAGATTCTAACCTTTGTGTTTCACTTGCTCACAGCTGCTGTGAGTCACCAAGGTGTCACAGTCACGAATGTACTGGGATCCTTAAGTGTTTATTACTGTGGCACCACCTTTCGCAGCCTAGCGGTTTCCTCAATGACATTTATAGATTTTTATTATTTGAAATAAGTTTTGATCTATATCGTTTATTGAACTGGTCTTAATTGGTTGGTTGGGTTGGGTTTTTTTTTAATAGAATCATATATATAAGAGTTTACTGAGCGACTAATCAAATTCCAGCAGTATCTTTGTTAATACAAGGAGGTTCAAATTTCTTATGGTTTCTGATATTTTGGACTGGGTCCAAATGACATTTTTGACCTGAAGCCCAAATGACATTTTTCTGAAATAGTTCAGGCAAAATATATTGAACACACACGCTTTGCAATATAGTTGCTAACAAGAGTAAATATTTCAAATGACCTTTGCCAGGCTCTGTGTTTACCAGGGGTATTAATTAAACTTCCACGGGAAAGTCCCCAAGGATTACATGAGAACCAGGAGTAACGTCCCTCTGACATACCTGGCCTATTTTGGGTGTCATTTAACTGACAGTACAAGCTATTTGTGACCTGTCACCCATTTCATTAGTCAATCTAAAAACTTGGTATTCTTAGCTTAAAACCCTATACACAGTTATAGACCTCTAGTTTAGCAGTAGCAATTCTCCATTTCATTCAGCATGATGCAAACCATCAGATGCTCTGAAGGTGTTGAAATACCTGTTTTGGCTGGCCAATATTGTTTTCCCTGTGGTCTTAAGCAAGATTAAAAGAAAAATTACTTATACCAAATGATTGATTGATTGATCAATTGATTTATCTATCTATCTGTCTTTTTATCAAGCTAAGTTTGAGTTTTTCAACTGTTTCATAAGTACTATCTTTAGTACTTGTCTATAACCTTATGATATTGGATGAGAGAGGTAAACCTTACATGCCTGAAAATATGCAATCCTTTTAATTGTGAGAGGTGCATTCTTCTATTCTACAAAGCAATAACTTAACCTTTAAACTCAACATCCTGGCATTATTACAGTAGCGCCAAAGAAGGAGACGAGAAAACAGTGGCAACTATCTTTGGGTCCTCATGCCCCAGGTTAGAATATATTCTGGTATTCTTCCAGGTTAGAATATATTAAAATGTACTTTTCTGTCCTTAGGAAGTGGTCTGACTTTGAAATGGCAAAGTAAAGAAAGACAAATTGAGTGAATTTTGTCTCTAGAGGCAGTAAAATATATGCAATGCAATATAAGCTCCTTCATGCCTTCCACTGAGGAGCCTTCCTTCCTTAGAAGGACCAGTGGCTGTCACCATAGCTATGAGAGTTTATATTAGCTGAAGGTTGCTTTGTCCCGCTATGTGTGGCCCCAAGCCATGTTCACATTTTCATGCTTGTCTACAAAGTTTGGGAATATAAGGTAAAGTATACATTTGTCATCACCATTCTTAAATGAGACCTGCCTTTGGGAGCACCTTGCTCTTATCACTTGGCAGACTTGTCGTACTGGACTTATAGAGCAGCTTCTGGAAAAAAGGAAGGATGATTCTATATAAATTCCATTAATATCTCTATTTAATTCTACATTCTCAGTAAAGTTTTAAACTCACAACAGACAGGAGCAGATAGTAAGCTGAACACTTCATCCAATTCATTAATCCAATGTTTTACATTTTCATTTGAAAAGGAGTGTCAAAGCACACTAAAATTGGATATAAAGAAAACAGAGGGCGAAAACAAAAGCTTAGAGAGACAGATAAGCTACTCTGAGATAGGAAGAAATGCAAATCTCCTGTGAATACATTGGAAACGAAAACATACTAGAGAATTGAAATGACTAACTGAGCCTAATTTTCTTTGTTATCACTCTCAATAAGCAGAGAGGATTTTTGTGGTGGTTTTTTTTTTTTTTTTCCCCTTCATGTATTTATGGAATACTTTTTGTTGCAATTTAAAGATACTTAGATGTTCTTCTGAGAAGTGTGAATTATTGGCCTCTTTACAATTATCCAGTTTATAAGAAAGAAGAAGATTGAATCAGACCTTCACAGTAGGGAGGAACAAATGGAGTTTTCTCCTAAAATTATTCCTTGTAGAATCTTGTTGCAATGAAATTATGATTAAAGCATAGCAAAGAGGAGGTATATGTGCATAGGGACCACTATTCCACATAAACACAACTCTAACTTGCTATTTTATGTTTTGATCACAACTAAAATACAAATGTTCTCCTGGATGACAGCTTGGATCCAATAAGGAGATAACTGGGGATAGGTGCTAATGTCTTGTCAAACTTACATAGATTCTTTTTGAAAAAGAAATCTGGTTTAAATGCTCAATGGCAACTGAATCCTTATAACCAAAGGCAGTAATTGCTTGCTGCTGATGTGTATCCATGAATAATTGAAGGACTTGCCTTTCTCTATCCTTCCTTTGGCTCCCGGGATTGAAGGGACCCAGGCTTTGCATTTATTAAATAGATCTAATCTTGTTTTTATTTAATTTCCATTTTTATTACATTTCTGTACTCTGTTCTCATTCATGTTAACATTCTTCCCCTATTGTAACACACAGAGCTGTGTGTGTAACAGCACCAAAACAAAAAGTTGCCTGTAAGGATCTCTTGTTTCTAGTGCTTACATTTCTTTATAAAACAGAACTTCATGGTTTTTGGGGCAATCTGTCTGAAATATCTATAAAGAGCTCTTCAGATGACAAAAAGGCTTTTACAAAAAATCATACTAGTCAGTAGGATTTCCTTTCTTTCTAAAAGCAAAAAGTCCTTATAACAAGCCTTTGTGTTACCTTTCACAGTATTTTTTTAACTCAAGAAACTCCAATTATAATGATAAGCTAAGCTTCCTTTTCTTTATGCAGACATTTGTGCAGAATGTGCTACAGGCTAGCAAACTGATGCTTTGTCTATGTTTATTAAATCCAATGGCCAAAGAAGTATATTTATTCCTGACAGATATCTCAAAAACCTTTGCATGTGAATTTTAAAAGAGCTTTTTACCTTATCAGTCCAGCAACAGTCATTTTTGTATTCAAGATAAAAGAAGGAGCCTGAGCATAACTTTATTTACACACATAACCATATGCACACACATATATGGAAAATATAGGAAAGTTATTTTTTAGATCTGTTTGGGCTCGGACAAGGACTGTAAATGTGTAGTCTTCATGGAACGTGTAGACCAAATATGAATGCCAACAGTGGAAGGAATTTCACACTTTGCTAAACACACAGTGCTAAAAAAACCATCTACTTATTTGGAGTTTGTTCATGCTCCCATTTAACTCAGAGTCAAAAGTAACAAGAAGAATTTTAGCTCCATTATATGCTTTAAAAAAATACACAAAATGCTATATACTTCAGCTGTTGACTACTGCTAAATGCAATTTAATAGGCTAAATGAATATAGCATGCAAAATTTATATATGTCCTTACAGTTCTTTAAGAATATGCTGTACATTCTTTAAAGAATACTAATGTTAGACCTTTGCTAGCCATTCAGAATGAAGGATTAATTATCAGGGACTAGAAAATAGCTGAATACGCCAATATACTTGTTCACTTTTTGTAAGCAGTAATTTAGGAAGTTTTGTACCTTAACTTTGAAACCTTAGTGTAGTTTTGCAAGTACTCAGCACTCCCACAGAAAGAAAAAACAGAAAAGAAAAAATTCTAATGTATAAATAGATTAAGACTCTAACCACAGGTTTCTCTCTCAACTCATCCTCTCTTTTCATCTTACAAATTATCAGTTCCACAGATGAGAAACAGATGCATAATTCCTAGTTAAAGAGGGATTTAATAAATATTTGAGGTTTTTCCTCTGTTCATATGCAATTTGCAGGTGAAAACAGAAACTACTTCACTGGCTCTGGATGTTGCAGTTAACTTCCAGTTAACTACTTGGCTAAAACAGAGTAATTTATAAAGGAGATATTAAAAAAGACCCCACCTGGAGTACTGTGTCCAGCTCTGGGGTCACGAAGATGATCAAAGGGCTGGAGCACCTCTCCTGTGAAGACAGGCTGAGATAGTTCGGGTTGTTCAGCCTGGATAAAAAGAGGCTCCAGGGAGACTTTATAGCGGCCTTCCAGTATCTAAAGGGTACCTGCAGTAAAGATGACTCTTTATCAAGTAGTGTAGTGATAGGACAAGGGGTAATGGTTTTAAACCGAAGGAAGGGAGATTTAGATTAGCTATTAGTGGCGAAACACTGGAACAAGTTACCCAGAGAAGTTGTGGATGTCCCATCCCTGAAGATGCTCAAGGCCAGGCTGGATGAGTCTTCGAGTAATCTGGTCTAGTGGGAGGTGTCCCTGCCCATGGCAGGTGATTTGGAACTAAATGAACTTTAATGTCCTTTCTAATCCAAACCATTCTATGATCTCTTCTCAAAACCATGTGTAATGTCACAGTTGGGACATTCACTTTTTATATTGGACAGTTTTGTTCAAATCTCTGCCCCTGACCAGGTAGGAAAGGAATATCAAAATATTAAATAAGTATTGTGGAATTTGAGTAGAGGTGTAATGCTGACAAGTCCCTCATTTTTGAGGAGGGATGGGAGCAATTTATACATATATCTGCATGCAGGAGAGGAATTCCAGACACTAAAATGCCACACATACCAAAGCAGCTAATGTGGAATAATATAAAAATTGTGTTTATATCCCTGATCAGAGAGAGGTGTAACAGCAAAAAAAATAAATAAACTACCTTGCATTCACCAAATTCTTCACAGGAAAAGGGCATGCAGATGAAAGTTCATCACAAAACCAGCTGCTTTAGTACTTTGACAGGAAGCTACCTCCCAGTAACTCCTTATATCTCAATGCCCTCCTTACTTTCCTGTGTAGGATTTAAGCCACAGCCTCTCCTTAAGATCTTTAGAGACTGTCTCAGCTAGTGCTCTGCTCAATGCAGTTGAGTTTTTTATTGTGCACACTGGTCTTGCAAGTACATTTTTCTTCTTGCTTTGTATAGGACAGCCTACGTCACTTATATAGCGGTCTGCTCGTGAAGCAGGGCCTTTGTTAAGCAGCCACCAGTGCCTTACTTGCTTCTGAAATAGTGTGTGGAAACTCTAGAAGCTTAATCTGTCACAGAAAAATCAAACAGCCTATTCTCATTTTGAATGCCATACCTACACAAAGACATTCTGCCATTTGCTTTCAAAATGCTGAGTGTAAATACACTACGTTAACAAAAGTAGAAAACAATATTTTTGATGGAGCTTGTTTTGATCTGGGATACTGCCTTGCCTTGCAGATCTGGAGCCTATTGATAAGAGCAGACTGTCCTTGGGCTTAAAACTGAAGACATGACATTTTTTTTAATGCTGTTAATCTTGTTAGGTATCTGCCCAGAAGTTTTTCTACGGAAAAATGAGTCAGAGAGTAGAATGGTTATGGATTTTTTGTTAACTTGTGAGATTTCTTCCCCAGCTTTGGAACATTCACAGTTACCAAAATGAAACAGTTTATACTCTGCAAAACCCTGTAAACCCAGAATAACTCACAACGTAAGGCAATTGCAACCGATTCAATAACATGAAGGCTACTTTCAATTTGTTTGAATGGTGCATAGACCGCTTTGTATAGAAGAATAGCTTGACAATTTAGCTTATTTCAATGGACTGTTCACATTCAACTAAGCTGTCACCATCTGTTCCACCTTACAATTATAAATGCAAGCAAACAATGTTCACAGTTTCAGTGGGGTACACTCCTTTTCCTGCATAGTGCAAGCCATACATCTGTTTTCTGGTGGGGAATGGAGACTCAAACTGGGAAAATTTTTCTCTTCTGATATTACAAATGCTTTGAGAAGACCACAGTAGCTCTTAGATTACAGTGTGGTGTTTGGCACCAGCACCAGACAAAGTACAATATAGAAAAGTATAAGATGTTTGAGAGTAGCGGTCCCCTTTCACATTTACCCTTATGTTCTTGACTCCCTCTACTTCTGTGCCTGATGGAGATCAGTGGCAAGTGGTATCCCTCAGGTGTCCACACTGGGACCAGTACTGTTTAGTATCTGTCAGTGACGTAGACAGTAGGATTGAGTGTACTTTCAGCAAGTTTGTGAATGGCACCAAGCTCAGTGGTACAGTTGACAACCCTGGGGGGACAGGAAGACAGAGGGAACTGGAAAAGCTCAAGAAGTGGGCCCATGTGAAGCACCAATATCAATACAGTCTGAGGGATGAAGGGATTGAGAGCAGCCCTGCTGAGAAGGATGTGAGGGTACTGGTGGGACTAAAGCAATCTCAATGACTAGGTCCATGTAAGACAGCTTCACCACACCTAACCCTAACTGCCCTGCTATTGTTCACGCCATAATCTTCCCAATACAAGTGCTAAAATTGTATTAATCCAGAGAAGCTGGCACTCTTGGCAGGGAATCCTAAGGAGATGGGCTTAAATTTCGCCTCTTAAGAAGGAAAGGGCTGCAGGAAGGCTTTGACAGCAGAAATTTTAAGAACTTTATCTCAGAACGTGCAAGCGCATGCTCCTAGAAGCAGACTCCTGCTTTAAACAGACAATAGGAGGATTTGAAGCTCAGTTTCTTATCCTCTGGGTGGAAGTTATAAACACCAGGTTGCAAGTAAAAAATAGGGGAAATACACATCATGATTCCTCTTCCTTTCCCCTGTGTTCAGTATGAAATCTCACCTCGCTTTCTGTTCTAAGAGTATTCAATTGATCAATCTTTGCAGGTGTTATCAGGAAAGGAAAAATTCAGTTCTGAGTCCTGCTGGAGATTAAGCACCATGCTGCTCACTAAGGAAAAGCCTTATATATTGGCTCATTGGGTGAGTACTGAGGTATCCTAGCTAGGGGACAAGCAGGACTCTGCAGACTTAACTAGTCAGATTTGGAGAAGGCTTTGGGGAACCTACATTTTGGATTTAGCCATTTAAAAAACAATGAGTTAAGCTTTGCATCTTTTGTGGTTACAAGAAAATTCACTAGCCACATTTATAGGCAGTGGTTTCTGCAGTACTACAGTTTCCCTCATGTGTGTGCACATCATAAGGAGTCAACAGTGGTTTTGATAGTTAATTGGGATCTGTATGTTGCTGAATATTGACAAGCACCAACAGAGACTTTCTTTGTATTTCTAGACTAATTTAAAATGATTATGTAAAGAGATTTGACTTCTGTTTAGTGAGATGCATTTCTGAGATTTATTTCATATAACACAATATGTTTTGATAAATCCTATAACATGTACCCCAATATTATGGTAACAGATGCTTTAGGAAAATGAACATAGGTAGTTGTGGTAGTCTAGATTGCACATATGGTGATGGAAAGGAATCAAAGAGGTTATTTGCTGGTGATTTTTCAGTAATTGTATAATGTTGTCCAGTTTCACTCTAGTCCCATGAAGCACATCACAGAGACCCTTCCTCTAACTTGCTCTACTGATTATTTTTTTGCAACTTGATTATGGAAAGACATCAAGAAATTTTCACATTGTGATCCAAGTAGCCCCACTGGCATGCACATGCTCAGAAATAAATGAAAAATTTAGGTCTTTCCAGAAGCATAATAGAAGTGAATAGAGATGTCTAAAGCCTGAATTAAAGATTTTCAGTCACAAAAGAAGTTAGTAGGCAACAAGAAATTAACTCTCTTTTTCCCTCCTTGAAATTTTCCTCCTCTAACCCTAAAGACAATGTGAACAAAAATTCAGATTTTTGCTTATGTAGATTAGTGACTGAGGATTGATAACCTTCAAAAGAGTTCACAAACACTAATATTCCTTTGTTACTTATATATATTATTATAGGCAGAGGTATATTAAGAAGAGAAAAGAAGTAAAAAAAGAAGCTTGAAGATTTTGGTGATATTATTTTTTGTCTGCTACAACTTGGCATAAAGACAGTTAATTTATTCTTTTGGCCTGTCCAGAGTCTGAACTTTCCAAATTTTAATAGCTTGTTTTAATCAAGAATTCCATGTCTTGTTCTAGTTGCTGGTGACTTCGCAGTCTTCAAATCACTTATTTCCTCCTTCACCTTTAATTTATAGACTTGATCACTTTTGAAAGTACTGGAATTAAAGTATATTTTTACAGAGAATATTTTTCAGAGAATATTTTCTCAGAGAAATAAAGTATATTTTTATCATAGAATCATATCTTGATTATCTTGACCACTTTAAAATGATATTTTAAAAAGTGCTCTGCATTATTATACCTTACCAGATAGTAAAGTAGTATTTTAATTTTTATGTCATACCTTGTACTCCAAGTATCATTCTATACAGTCTCTGAACTGTAACTCAAAAGTGATCTGTGTTTTTAAATCAAAAAAAGGTAAATTTTTGGAATCAAGATTAGTTATGTACGACCTGCAACTCCATTGTGGGTAAGTCAAAAAAATACCTAAACTTTAAAGGGGAAAATGTTTGGGATATTTACCCCAATGCGAAAAGCCTGAGCATATATGCTTTTGTGGTGAGACTCAGGGTCATCTGAAGCTCAGAGCTCAATGAATTGCCACTAGTCAAGGAAAAATCCTAGCTGCTACCAAAACCTATCCCAAACTTTAAGGCTTAGTCTCTTCTTCTGATTCTTTGTGTGAACATTGTGCAATGGTCAGTCCTTAAACTGACTTTTTGTTTATTCCTTTACCAAATGATCTTTTTTTGAAGAGAAACTGGTAGGTCTGACTGTGCCATCTTCAGTTAGAAGTCATTTTATCTATCTCTATATATCTACAAGCCTCAGATACATCTGTGAGAGGCAATAAAATTAGAGATACAAATTATGAAGTTAGATTTAAAAAAAATGCATGCATAGTGTCAATGAACAGTAATTGCAATATGTAACTACATGCACAAACACAATTAGACACAGAGATTTGAATGTATAAATGTTCTACTTGCTTATTCAGGGAGGGTTACTCTAAATGAACGCTATCCAAATAATAGCACATTTGTTTTGCAAGTGCAATTTATATTGTGAGTTTTGCCTCTCTGACTCATAAATAATCATTCTTTGTTCAATGTCACAAGTCAAATAGGATTCATATACATACTCTTGGTCTAACACTGAACATATTGTTAACTGATATACTTTAAGACACTGATTAATGAACCTACAACATTTGCTTTTAGATTTTTATCCCTTTGTTTGCATTAGTTGTTATGTGAGAAAACTTGACATCCCGCATACATTAATTCTGTTTCTTTTTTGGCACACAAAAAAGCAGGTCTTTCTGTAGAGGCCCAGGGGATCAGGCACTCTGTTCTCCATAGTGGAGGAAATACGCATCATTTTCTTGAGCCCAAAAGTCCTCTGCACCTACAGAAGTGAGGTCAGGCTTTGCAGTGCTCTGTGTCAGTGCCTGCAGTGTCAGGCAGTATCAGGCTTTATTATGGCAACTGGAGAAAAAAAGTCCAGTTGGTTTAAATCTTCTTAATTTTCACTATGTTCCTGATTTCAAAGACCCTGACTGTAAAGCATTACTTTAAATGCAACTCAGCTAGTGTTGCTCATTACAGGCATGTTACCACCATGTAGAAAATATGAACAATTACATACCAAATTCAGTTCCAACTCTAACCATTCTATGATTCTATGATTAATGAGAAGAAGGAAGAAAAACTCTGCTTGGATTTTATAAGATATTTAGAAATCAAATGAGCTGCATGGGTACAACTATATTTTGCAGGCAAAGGAAATATGTTGGTCGTGTGAATATTAAATCAGATTAGGAGTAGTTTAAAAGTACATTCCCAGAAACAGTGACTCCAACAAAGCACCTGTATCTTATTCTTTTTAGGCATATAATGCAAAGAAATTGAGAAAACCTGTCCATCCCACACTGTGATAATCTCAGAGAGGTCAAGAGTCTTATTCAGACTGGATTCAGGCCCAATGGAAATCCAGTCTGGGGGCATGGGATAAGTCTAAATAAAAAACTAGCTGTACTCAGCTCTTGTCATTGCTGTACAGCTGGCATTTTGCTGCATTCAGTCACTGGCTTAAATTGGAAGACTGAGAAGAATAAAGAAGTCTAAAATGGGGCCAGATACAACTGCAAATCTAGTTTAACAAACTGAGAATGTCACAAAGGCAACAGCTTCCCTTTGCTCCCTCCCATCTCCCAAAATGTTTAAGAAAGAGAATGGCTGGATGAGCTTTAGCAGTTTTCTGACCTTGAAAAGCTGTGTCCTGATGTCACCCAGAAAAAAAGGCAATTTTTTCTGAATTGAAAGATAACCCAGTATGCTGGGCAAGGCTCAAGGATCCTACAGGCTGGCTGCCTTGGTTTTCCATTGTGGGCTTTTATTCTTAGGAATGAATCATTCTTGTACATTTCTTCAATCTTTCAGTAGTGACAGGCTTGAGCTGTGAAGTCAGAATTGTGAATAAGACCTGAAACTTATCTCATATTAGTTTAAAATAGGAGTCTTACCATTGCATTCAGAGTTAGCAAATAGATGTGAAATTACTGGAAGAAAAATCACAACCAAGTGCTTCCTGGGTTTATCTTGACGGATTAAACATATGCAGCCCACAACCTTGAACCAGTGCTTCCCAATTCTACCTCATTATTTTCTTGGTCTAGCCCTTTTTAACGACAAGTACAAAACAATTTTACTTCTTGTGAAACACCACGTTCACTTAAAACCATGGAGCCAAATCATGCCAGTAGAGGAAATCACACTGCTCTTCTTGTGAATACTGTTTAATCTACATTGTCACAAAACAACTCAAAGAATTTGCTTTGGCTTTAAAACCGTATTTTCCCCTCCTCCTGCTATCAATAAGAATTACTCACAGTACCTTTTGGAGAAGCAGTAACATGACATTTTGAACTTCAGTGTGATAGGTTCAAGGAACACCTATATGAAAAAAACTAGATGGCTGGCTTTACTCCTTCCAAATGACAGAAATGATAATTTCTTGTATACAGGAGTTTGATGGGACTTAATTGTGTGGCGAAGCAATATACTGTGAAATGCAAACGTATTTCTGCATTCTTCTCTAAAGGAGGAGAAGTCCTGTGTTTTTGTCCTTACTGCAGCGATGAGCACTATGAGCATCGTCTCCACAAAGAGAGCATTTTGTCAGATTTAGTTCTGCAGGAAAGCACAGAATGTACGTAAGACACTTTGAGATCTGTTTTAGAAAACCCAGGGGAGTATTCGCACAGTTACTGCAGTTCACAGACATGTTTAAATTGTACAGTGCTACGATCAATTGCCATCTTAGAGTCTGCTGCACGGCTGTTGAAAAAATTTGGGTTGGAAATACAGCCCACACTCTGCCTTGCTTTGCCAAACATCAGTCAGAATAACGAGAGTGGAAAATGATGACTCAGAACAGACCCCTTAATCTGCTGCCTATAGTCATCCCAGATTGGTTTCCCCTGAGCTCTTGCTCTTACCTTCTGTGACTGTTTGAGGGGGATAGAAAGAAAAAGGCACCTTTCCAATTAGATTCAAACATTAAGATTGCCCTAACACACTGCATAAGAAAACTGATATTTAACAAATGGATTAGAGAGATCTGACAGGTTCAATCAACTGTGATACAGTCTACTACAGAATAAAAACTAACTTTGAAACAGCACAAGATTGAGTTGTATCAGAAAAGCAGCCACAGGAGCAAATGCTCCACGGGAGGCTACTATGGCAACAAGCTCTTCTGGGGTTTCAAGCCCCACAGTACTCATGTCCCTCGGGAGCCCCCACCATGCTGGATGCTACAATTATATCTGATCTGGAAATTAGCAGGAGCAGCATACACTATTTCAAGCCCGGCATTTCAGCCTGCACAGTGCTGAGCTAGGATACAGTAAAAGACTGAAAAGTGGCAGCAGAGCAGAAGATATCTAGAACCTGCTATCACTCAAGGTTTTCTTTGAAACCCGCTGATTTTAATTGCAACTTTTTGCTGCTATTTTTTGACTTTAGAACAACCACAGTAATAGCTTTGCAGCCAGGGAGGAGCCTGAGAACAAGAATTAGATGTCCCCACTGTAGCCACCTGCATTTTTGCTAGTCAAGTAAACTCACATGAGAGTCAGTAGAAAGAAGTGAACGTTTCTGAAGCACAACTCATCTGCTTATATTCACTTCAAGAAGAGATGAATCATGCTCCATAAGTAGCCTTTCCTTTCCTCTGAGTAGAAAAGAAATTTAGACAATTAGTTCAGATGTTAATAGATGCATCAGCATTGCATGATATAAATCACAGAATCTTAATGGTTGGAAAGGACCTCTGAGGTCACTGAGTCCAAACATACACACATAAAACCCCCTACAATCTTGGCCACTAGAGCACCTACTAGACCATGACCTGAAGTGCCACATCTATACATCTTAAATACCTCCAGGGATGGTGACTTGAACACCTCCCTGGACAGGCTGTTCCAGTGTCTGACCACTCTTTCAGTAAAGTAATTCTTCCTAATATCTAATCTAAATCTCCTCCTGCCGCAGCTTCAGACCATTTCCTCTGGTCCAGTCATTATTCACTTGGGAGAAGAGGCTAACACCCACCTCTCTACAACCTCATTCTCCTCTACAAGTTGTAGAGGAGAATGAGGTCTCCCCTCAGTCTCCTCCAAACTAAACATGCCCAGTTCCCTCAGCCTCTCCTCATTTGACTTGTTCTCTAGACTCCTCACCGGCTTGGTTAGTTCTCTTCTGGCCATGCTCCAGCACTTCAATATCCTTCTTGTAGCGAGGGGCCCAGAACTG
>VZRU01001732.1:49785-64704 GCA_013398155.1 Pedionomus torquatus
GTTGGCCTTCTTGGCCATCTGGGTACACTGCTGGCTCATGTTAGGTTGGCTGTCCACCAGCAGCTGTAGGTATTTTTTCTGCTGAGCAGTTTTCCAGCTGCTCTTCCCCAAGCCTGTAGTGTTGCCTGGGGTTGTTGTGACCGAAATCCAGGACTTAGCACTTGGCCTTATTGAACCTGATACAATTGGCCTTGGCCCATTGATCCAACATGTCCAGGTTCCTCTGTAGATCCTTCTTACCCTCAAGCAGATCAACACTCCCACCTAGTCTGGTGTCATCTGCAAACTTCCTGATGGTGCACTCAATCCCCTCATCCAGATCATCAATAAAGATATTAAACAAGACTGTCCCCAAAACCAAATCCTGAGGTACACCACTGGTGACCGGCCGCCAATAAGATTTTACCCCATTAATCACAACTCTCTGGCCATACCCATCCAGCCAGTTTTTCACTCAGTGAAGAGTACACTTGTCTATGTCATGATTTGCCACCTTCTCCAGGAAAATGCTGTGGGGTATGGTCTCAAAGGCCTTACCAAAGTCTAGGTAGACAATGTCCTGTTTATTGCCTGTGCTATGTGCATTAGTGTAGATGCATTTGAGCTGGGCTACCAATTTCACCCCCACCCTTTGCCCTTTACCCCTAGGGCCTAATGGGCTTGGTTCTATCCCATTCCCATTCATTCTAGTTTAAAGCCCTGCCCATGAGCCTTGCTAACTCTTGCCCTAGTACCCTTTTCTCCCTTTGGGATAGGGTTTTCCCATCCTTTGTGAGCAGGCCTGGTGTCCTGTAAATCAAACTGTGATCAGAAAAACCCAAAGTACTGCTGGGAGCACCAGTTTTGGAACCAGGCATCGATCTGTCTGGTCTTCTTGTTCACCCTAACAATCCTAAATCCTATCACTTTGTTTTCACACCTTTTCATGTCTAGGTCACTTTCTCCCCTCCTACCCACCCTACTTCAGGAGATTTTTTTCCTACTAAGCATTCCTGTACTATACAGGAATGTACTACTTGCTTATGCCATCACACATAATTTCCCAGCCCTGCTGCTTCTAGTCTCTTTTCATATTCACGTGTTCTCTCTTCTCTCTCAGTGTTATTCTGGTTGCTACCTTCCCTGCAACAGTTTATTCCAAGACATTTTGACTGTGGAAAAAAGCCACCATGCTTTATTTCAAAGCTCAAAAGACATTTAAAGATTTTATGTCATCCAGAAATACCCTACACTGTGGTCATTGCTATGCTTCCTTTACATTTCATAAATCAGAATGGAACTACATTGGTTAGTGTCTTTTGATTATAGATAAAGATAACAACTGATGCATAAGATTAATGTATATTCATGAGTAGAATTATAGCTGCGCATGAAAGCACTACATTAGTGCTTGGTAATCAACATCTACTTTACTCTTTTTTTATTTTAAAGTTAGCACAGTCACTAATCAGAGATAATTACACCACTGCCATTTGAAATGTTTATCAGGAGTTCTGTAGGAGGAAGAACAAGAAGTGCATTTTTTTTCTCTACAGTGACATGCAGTTCTAACTACAGCTGGGCCAACAACACTGTGATCTGGCTTCACAGAGCTTATTTGTAGAGTTTTGGCATGGAAATAATAATTTCAAAGAAGTAATATTTTGTATCTGAATACAGCCTTCTACATAAGAATCACAAGACAATACTAAATAACAAAGTATCTCTATCTGCAATATGAAGTACAGAAGAATGGAACTCCCCTTAATGGCAAAGCTGAGGCATACAAATAGAGTAAGTTTCCAAAGAAGCAAATAAATCAGTGGCAAAATCAAGGACAGCATTCAAATCCCCTTGTTCTCACTTCTCAGATTTTGACACCCTTCTGAAAACAAGAATGAAAAGGAAGAATAATTTCCATTCTTTCCAAGCCATAGAGCAACAGGACAGCAAGGGTTTAATTTTGGACTACTACATATAAATCATATAAGTAAGCTCCAAAGGGGACAGCTACACAACACTTCATGTTAGATTTGAAATACACAAACCCTATGGAGGAGATGCTGACTAAAACCATTTTCTAAATACGGATTTGTTTTAGATAATATTCATGTCTGCACAGATTATACAGGTAATTTCTTCAGAAACCTGCTCCTCATCTTTCTTCACTTATTTCAGAAACTTCACAACTCTTCGTGCAAAAGACTGCCTGACTCAGAAACCTCATAATATTTCATACGTCACTATTTTTTAATCAGAGTAGTATCCTCCTTTCTCTTCTTCTATCCAGAATTTTCATTAACCTGTTATACTCTCTGATTCTTTGAGAGGGAGGACAGAGAGATAGTAAGATTCAACCTTCTTGGTGCCATTTTTTCTTCTCACATGAAATGCAAGGTCATTTTTATTATGGTAGATCTAGGATATGAAGGTAGAACTGGGGTCATACTTCTTGCACATAATGATATCCAATAATATTGAATTTAGGATGATGCAAGGAGTATTTACAAGGTCCCAAGTCTTCATTTCTCTGACTCTTGGCATGTCAGTAGTGAGGGAGGAGGCAGAGAAGCAAAGAAGCTGTGTGATTTCTCCAAGCACCTCAAAGTCTCATCAGTAATTTGCCTTTTATTCATAAACAAAGGTTAAAGTTTCCTGACTATCCTAAAATTATTGCAAAATAACTTAATTACTTAATCCTAGAGTCAGGTACAAAAATTTATGGTTTCTGGGGTAACAAGAAGGTACAGAAAGATGGTTGTTCTACTGTTCCGTTGCTGGATCTCATTCTAAAATCCCATTTTTCCAGAAATCCCAGAAATGTGTTCATTCTAATTAGAAAAGAAATTACACTTGAAGACTAATTTTCAGACATGCTGAGCACCACCTGACTATCATTAATTGAGCAGGAATGACTAGTACATGGCAGTAACAAAAAATCAGATTTGTCCATTGTTAATCATCGTCTCATCTTCACATTCAAGGCAGTCATTGCTTGTTAAATAGCTTTATAGATTCCTGATCTTATTTCAGGTGTTGTGACATGATATTAGAGTACCACGCTGAGTACAGAACCACCAGAACCAAAACCATTACATTGTATGGGCCAGTCATAGCAACACAATACCATTTTGGTCTTTCAAAGGTTTTTTTTACATATTGTGATGGTGGATAGAAGTTTGCTCATGTATACAGACTATTTAATTTGGCTTATAAACTGATCCAAAACTTTGTTGGGTTTTTTTTCAGCTTTTTAAGTTGAGAGTGTGATAATTTTCCATTTGTGTGGGAAGAATCCTGGAATGGGAATGTGTAACCACAATGGGTAAAAATGGTAAACTTTTAAAATTGCCTATATACCTTGAAATCTTAACCATTGAGATGGGATATATGGCTTTTGAAGTGCTCCCATCCCATTACCACTGAAACAGATTTGTCCCCCTAAAACCATCAGAGTGGGATCAATCCACGAGTGGTGTACAGTACTGAGGAATGTCATTATGGTTTTATTGGCATAGCCCTCGGGCTTGCATCACCTGGGTCCCTGAGAAATTCTGCTTCCAGTCCTGGCAGAGATGCCTCTGTCCTTTAGCCTTCTGGAGCAGTAAAATAAGTTCTGTGCAATTTACTCAGGAAGGATTGTACAGAATCAGTCTCTAAAACCTAGATACTATCAGCAATCTGTGAATGGTAATGATCCTCTAGTACTTTTCAGATCAGTCCTGTTTGAACATTGAGCTATAAAATTCATTTGTGAATTCATTGTGCTCCTGCTCTGGTGCCTGACTTTACTTCCCATTCTGTGATTCTTCGTTTACTAGCAATTCAAACTCCAATAAAATCCCAATGAAAGCCACAGCATGAAGTTTCTTCTAAAATGTAATGTGCTGCTTAGGTTTCCTTTCAGATTTCTCAGTTGCAGACTTTAGCTCTTTTTGTTTTGATTGTTAGCAAAACAGTGCAGGGTTAATACACTGCCTTGGGAGTCAATGGCAACAGAGAGTAAAAGCTCAAGGGCTGCTCACAGGCACAAGATAACCTGCCTGACGGCCATGCAGTTGGGTGCCTCGGGAACAGCCTGTGCTCTACCTGCTCTGACGGCAGAGGCCAGCAGCTGCCTCGTCTGCCAGGGGCATGGACCCTGCTTTGCCACCCACAGAGGGTTATGTTACCAGAGGGGCTCTGCTTTGGAGGATCCCTGGCTCTCCAGACAGCAGTTTGGACTTGGGAGCAGCCCTTGCAAGTCGAGGTTAAGCAGCCTTCGGAGTCAATGCTTTTAAGCAAATTTTCAATACGTGCTAACGTGAAGGATTGACAGCGAAGTCCGCCGTCCTATTGCAGCATGGACTAAGAGGCATCTGTGCATCAACCAGTTGCCATATGGTAGCAATGGAGCTAGGCCAGGTTCTTCTGCCAATGCCAGCAGAGAGATCTCTGCAACCGAAAGATTCTAGCAGAAGGCAATGTAGCATTGCAGCAATTACAGTGTCCTGCACACCAGAGGCCTGCACTGAACCCCTGCTGGCTCAAAAGTGGCTAACGCTTACTAGGAAATTAACACAGATGATGCATCAAATAGCTGGGAAGCTAGTGAAGGGTTACAAGGGAGATCGCCTAATCCCTCTTCTCCATGCCTCAGTGTTTTTCAGGACCAGTATCTTTATAACATGAGAACAATTGGAGCTCTCAGATAAGCAGGGATATGACTGCAGTATTTCCCAAAGAACCTAAAAATTAAAATACAATAAGGAATCACTGTTTGAAACAGAATCCTTAAAAATTGCTTAATATGAAGCTCAAATTCCACGATACAGCCTTCACATTAAGGTCAGAAAGACTGTGACTACTTGAAGAATTAGTAACAGAGAAAGCTTGTTTGAACAGCAGGTTGATATCAACAATTCCCTGGGCATCAGCTCCTTTAGGTCTTAGATAGGGCCTCAGCTTTTTTAGTCTATAGCTACTGAGGTGGTGATGAGCACTGCAAAAAGAGATGAGAAACAGCCCTGAACTCAACTGCAGAGTAATAAACACATCGACATGCCACTTATAAGCAGAAATTACTGCAATCTCAGTGCTTGAAAATTAATGATGGGGGGAGGTGACACATGCACAAGCATTCATGGAAAGCAGTGTAGGATTTTTATTGGCAGTATCCACCCATTTATGCTGGAAGTTCATATCCCTCATATGCATAATAATTAGAGTCCATTAACCGGGAGGGGGAGAGAAGACGAATTTTCATGAATTGTGACAGCACTCTGAGGAGGGTGGAGGGGGGAATACACCATTTATTTATTTTCCAAGAACAAAACCTCCCATTTCCATGAAAATAGGCTTAATTATTTTTTTTTTTTAATAATCTGTGTGTTCAGAATCACACTATTCAGGATTTAATAGTACAGCTGCTCTGCGAATCTTAATTTCTCAAAAAAAAGACTAATGCAGCTGCCTGTAAAAACTGGAGTGGAGACCCACAGATGGGAACAGGCTATTGGTCGCCTCTGAGGGAGCTGGTTAACTTTATGGAGAGCTCCAAGACAGTGGCAGACTATAGAGAACTGGATTCCCTGGTGCTGTTTAACCTCAGAGTGATGTAAAAAGCTACAGGAGATCCTGTGGGGAAGGAGAAGAAAGTATGTTGCATCTCTGGAATACCGGGCTGAGAAACTGCAGATCCTGATTTCTGGGTACACTGGGACTTGGTAAAGTCAATGTCTCAGCTTCTCCAGTTTCATACTGGGAACAGGAAAAATAGTTAAAGTGATTAATTACACATTTAATTGTGTTAATTAATGCTGCAATATACATTGCTCTAAAAATTGACTCTTTAAGACAAGAATAAGTGGCTCGTGGTAAGTATGCTGCTAAGTTTCAGTGCGCAGACTTCTACATGGTTCCTAATTAATTAGTTACAGCAGCAAAGCTTTTGTGTCTTCCCTGTCTCTCTAGATGGGCAGGAAAGAAGTGAATTCGATGGCCTGAAGGAAGCTCTGGCCAATCATGCAAATTTTATCACAACACTTGCATATATGGTTAGGCCTCTACTGAAAACAAGGCAGCGGAGTCCAATCACTGTTGATTTTACTTTTTAAAAGAAACAGCCTAGAAGCAGAGGATCACATGCATATAGCTAAAAGCAGTTGTGAGTCAGAGAACGAAATGCAGAACCAATTCAATTTGCTTATAAACTGAAAGGCTTTTTTGCCAGATCTAATATGCTATTTATGATGATAGAGTGATGCAACTCTCATGTAATAATTACTGCTAATATATGTTGCACTGTTATCAAACATTTCCAAAGTTTCCACAGTCTCATAGAAACTGCACTCACTGATAAATTTCTGGTTAGCCTAGTATGCATTTCAAAATGCAGTGAGCTGTTTCCATTTAGCCATTTTAATTATGCAAGGCCATAAGCTGCTTTATGAATTACATTATAAAAAGCATTTTCATTCTTATTTTCCAATTATGCAGTGAATGTGAAATCAAATGAGAATACTCGGGTTTGAAGTCAGATTAGCAGGAATACATCCATCTTTAAGAGAGATACCATCACCAGGGTCAAAAGCTGCAAGTGGATACAATTCCTTCGAGTTGACTTAGTGCCAGCAGTAAATTCAGCCACTGTTTGAAAAGGTATTTACTTGCTTTGTATCCGATAGACAAAGCTTTGTGGCTGCCTGTATAGCTGCTTCCTTACTCCTGCTACCAAAAATCCCTCAAAATCATGTCCTATTTCTCTCCTGAACTGAAAAGTCTGCTGCCTTTTGTATGACATCTTCTTCTGATCAGCTGGGATGAGGAGAGCACAGAGATGAGGAGTGAGCAGAATTAGCAAAGCAATGTTGTTGTTACTGAAAGGAGGGGGACCCTTAGGCTCATTGTCAGAGAGCTGGTGCAGAGAGGATAAGGGTACCATTCTGAATGCAGAACAGCAATAATGACAAGATCTATTAAAGCTCCTCCTGGTACGGGAAAATCTTAAACAGAGAATCCATAACAGCCTCTCACAAGTGAGATGCAACATCTTCACTACTCTGAATAAAATGCTTAATTTTTTTTTAATATATAAGTCCTATATTTTCTGAGGATAATTCTCCATGCATGTCATCCTAGCTTCAGGCAGCAAAGTCAAAGATTCTCAGAATAATACATCAGAACACATTAAAGGAAGGAAATAACGTTAAGAAAATACCCAGCAATAGCAGTGTCTGAAAATTATAATTAAAAAGAAAGTCAGTGTGAAATGGAAATGTACAATGGAGCATTTTGATTCTCATGCCAAGTACCTGGAGTTAGGTTGTATCCAGCTATCAGGAAGACTGTGCCTAAAAATTCATAACTTGACAGTTATTTACTGAATTACAAACATTCAAGGTGAGCAAAACCAGAGGATTAATTCCTAAGTTTCAAGTAGCAAAAGTGAGGCAGAAGAGCTCTCTCACCATCATCATGATACCAGCATGTCCTTCAGAGGTGAGAAGAATGGCAGAGAGCTGTTTGGCCAAGACAGGAAGAGGAGAGGGGAAGAGATGAACAAAGAAAGCTTTTTGGAGGGCCGTTACCTTCCTTTTGATAACCAAGACTCTCTCCAATCTTTCTTCTATATACATCAATATCTTGAAGACATTTTAAGGAAGCAGCTTACATAGGCACTGTAAATGAATAGGCCTGTCAGTTCTGTTGCAGAACAGGACTAAGACCAACTGATATGAAGGAACACAGTCTGTGGTGTTTCTAGAACTCAGTAATTACAGAGATGGGCAGATCAAGCCTTTCTATTCTCCCTTCCTAGCTTATTTTGTGGAAGCACAAAATAATAATCTTCTTACATCGAAGGACAAAAGAAAAACGAAAACAATTCTTTATTCCAACAGACCAACTTTCTTCCTTAAGCAGGTGCTATGTTAATCAATTCCCTAGGCTTTGACCTTTCAGGAGGAAATAGTCTTATTTTGCTACAACATTTATCACCAGGGCAAAATGTCAACACTGTAGATGGTGGTTTTTAACAGCACTTCTTACAATGGCTTGCATGTAATTCTGGAAATGGAGCTTCTGACATGCTGGTAGATACAATATCTCCTCCAGAAGAAGCAAAACCAAAATGGAATATGACAATCACTTTTCCTCAGTATAAAGACTTGCAACTTGATTAGAAAAAAGGTCAGGGAAGATTGTTATTGCCAAATATATTATGTCTATGAAGGCAATAAAGGTGGCAGAAAGAAAGCCTAAATAGGTTTTCTTTACCAGTACTGCGACTCTGACAGTTTCCCTGTCTTTTCTTACACTTTGTACTGATTTATTCAATAATCTAAATGGCTGCATTCATCTGAACCACGGTGCATTATTAGGATTGCCTTCTTCCTTTCTTAGGTCTCCCTCAATAAGGCCTTTTTTCAATTCATTTTCAAAAGTCAATACCATAATGAATCGATATCCTGGGTGTTCTGACTATAACAACAAAGACCTCATCAACCAAAAGTTAGCAGTCATTTTGCATACCACTTAATGAGGCACAGATACTAGTATGACTGACAAAACACTTACCTGTTCTAATTTAGCTGTAAAAAGACTGCTTGCTAAATAGATGCTTAGGCATGTTTTGTGGGTTTGTCACCAACAGTAGCTTTGCCAATATACTGGTGATGCGGGGTGTTTCAATTAAAAGTCACTAGCAAAGAATATGAAGCAAAAACTGCTGCAAAGTTTTAAAGCGTGTAACAGTGATTTGTCTTACTGGAAACACACAAGGAAGAAGGCACAGAAGATGGGGACAGTGAAGGAGGTATCAACCAGACTGTTGCGTTCCCTGAGTGAGTTAATGACAGTAGTTAAGATTGTTCTTAAAAGATTTTACATTAATTTGGTGGATTACTGTAAATTTACAATCCTGTAACAGATCACCATTGGAGCAAGTGCAATACTGCAGTCCACCTCTACTTAGTTGACACTAGCTTAACTAAAGTGACTCTCATGGGAGTCAGGTAAGTCAGGTTTACAGACCCACTGCCAGGTTCTATCTACTGTCACATCTTTTCAATGTTAAGTATAATGATGACTATGCTAAAAGATATTAGATACAAGTTCTACAAACTTGAGGCCTGTAAGACTAACCCTATTTTTAAGTCTCCTGAATTTAGCCTCTTCCCTGGGTAGAGCATTCATTTCTCACTTAATGTACAGAGTCCGCTCAAATCTACTTTCAGGCTGTCAGATGCCTGATGACTGAATAAAGAAAAAAGGTATGAAAATAGTTAAAGTCTGTATCGCAATTTGTCACTTCCCCACTCACAGAGTATCAATATAGTAATAAAATAATTTCAAACACCTTTGCCTGTATAAGGATAATCTTCATTTTGCTCTTGCCTTCAGGTTACACTCTCAGTAGGAACATGCTTTAATCAACAGAGCCTCAGAGTTACCAGGTAGGATAATAATAAGATTCTGCAGCATCTGCTTTTCTCGAGGTCCACGAGCATATTAAAGAAAACCTCTCTGTGCATCCACAGACTGTCTCTGCTCCTCATCACCACACCCCTTGGTGCTGCTGTGACTTTATTAGAATGGCAACAAAATCTTTTGGCTAGCAAGGTGTTCAAAGCAGGGCTGGAGCTTCTTTGCAGAAGTTAATAGTTCAGATCATGTACGCTAATGGTTCTTAGTAAATTGATATGTTATTATTGCTTAATTTTGGTAAACATTCTTACAGGAAAGTAGTCTCTCAATTGCAGCCCATCTAAAATAAGCTCATTTATGCTAATGTCTTTCTCCTTGACACTCAGTAAATTCTTCCTAATGCATTAATTATGACTCCAGATAGACCAATGATTATTTCATATATGCTAATTAGGAATCATTTTATTCAGTCTGCCACACACATCAGTAAACAAGTGGAATGAATTCCCCACAGAGAGGATAAAAAGACAATGATTTTCCTTCCAATGCAGCTTAGAGAATTTACCCCACAATCAAGATGCAATTAGAGAAGAAATAAGGAGTTAGAAAATGTACTTACAGGTGTGAGAAACACCAAGAACATGTTCTATCTTGGTGACAAAATAAAGAAAATTCTTAGATAATTCATCTTTGGCTAAAAACTCATTCTAAGCTAATGATTTTTTACTACATGCTATTAAGAAGTGCAACCTCCTTCTACAAAGTAAATAAAAATTACAATCAAATTAGTTCTATTTGTAGCAGAACAAATCGATATGAAATAAGTGTAGTTTCAGCCCTGAATCTGAAAAAGATACAAGGCCAAAGAAGATCATATGACACTTCACTCCAATTTCTGCTCTCTGACTGTCAAGGTTAAAACATGGTGGAGAAAACTTTTTGCTCCTAATAGTTATGATCCTTAGAGCTACTAAAGCCCACAGTTCTAAATCTGGAACATTTCTAAAATATTAACATCATAGGGATATATATTGTTAAGCATGAACTCTTAAATACTCATGACATAAATGAAAAGACATTGTAGAATGAAAGCTAGCAATTTTTATGTGCAGGTCAGCCCCCTATACATACATTTGGGTTTTTACTTGGGGAAAAAAAAGATTGTGTGGTTATGACAATTTGTAGTTTATTTTTCTCTTCCTGTCTTAAATCAGGTTATCTCATTTTATAAGTTTACACACTCAGGGCCTAGAGTCCTGCTTGGTACTTTCTAAAAGCGTGAATAAATATTATAGAAGGCTGCAATCTGAATTCAACTATCAGTTTTGATGCATGAGCCAATCTACAAAGTAATTTGGTTTTCCAAAATCGGATATTTCTGCATTTGAAGGCTGACTGGCTAAAATGGATTAATTGATCCAATAGTAACTCATAGAACTAGAAAAGCAATGTACAGTCATTATTGAATGATCAGGCCAAATATGCATTCAGAATCAGAGAAATGCTCTGAATGCATATACTGTTAAGGATATTTCATTTTTGTATAAACTCTCTTTCAGTTGTAAGTATAGGCCTATGTGGGGTTTTTTTTTATGTTTTTTGGGTTTGTTTGGTTTTTTTTAAGGAGATGAACAGTTGCGTGCAAGAAATTTGCAGCTAATCCTATTGTGAAGCCTGTCACCACAGAAGTGGGATGAATGGCTGCAGGCATAACCCTGTACCTGCACTGCCCTAAAAGAGACACATACAGTTGTCTGCATGCAAACAAAGTGTGAATTTTTACCTGAATTATTCTAGACTACAGCAGTACTGGGATGAAATCTGAGACAGTATTAGGAATCTAAAGAAGTGAATTTCATCAGGAGCAATATCAATTTCATAACTAACATGGTGTCAGAAGCACTTTTGTGTGTTACTTAGGTTGAAGAAGATTAAACTATCTTTCTTTAGGCAGATGAATTTAAACTTACAGCAACTACAAATGAATGCAGTTCATGTCCTTTAGAAAACCCTGGTTCTGTATCTCATGGTTCACATAAGTGACCAGTTGACAAAAGCTTTCAAATTCATCTTACATATAAACTGTAGTGCATAATTTTGTTTTTCTTTTTTTTTAAATTGAAGTGTGGGAATTTGAAAAACGCTCTTAGTCAACTGGGACACAGGTAATACAGGTACGCCATTAAAAGCAAAAGTACTTGTGTGACATAATCCCTCTACTTTTATATTACCGTTTTTGTATCTTTTTTCAACTGAGGCAACTCTTTACCTCTTAAGGGTCAGCAGGTATGCAGTGTTGTTCCTAATCAAGGAAGAAAAAGAGCTGAACTCTGCTAACAACTCTCTGAGACATTAAGGGAAAAAAAGTCTAGGATTATTAAAATTAACATCAGTCAATTTAGACAGAAAATCCTTAACTGTCCAGTTAGATTACTCAGCCATTCAAACTCCCTGGAGATAAGGCTGTTTACAGGCTGTTTAAACTATACTACAGTTCTAATAAATGCAGGATAAGTAAGACTGGAGAGCAACCACCTTGAAAAAAATACTAGAAAATGTAAATTTTAATTTAATTCATGTATATAGGGGCTGATACTTGGTTGGGTGGTTGTTAGAGTTTATGAAAAAGGTAATGAAAGATCAGATGGATAGTGTTCAAGAGCATTAGACATAATGATCACATTGCAAGCTATTAGCAGTTTAAATATATAAATGTATAGCTGCTAATGGGATATGTGTTTATGATAACATAGCAAGATGATTTTGCCACTAATGATTTTTTAAAGACAAGAAACTGAAATCCCAAGTTATCTGCATACTGCACTATTTAAAAGCGAGGCCATTCGCTTAATGTTATTTTAAACAAAATTACGAAGAGCCAAGTTAAAGTAACTTACATACAACATATTGAAAACTGATTAAACAATAATGGTGGTCCCTTGCTGGTAGTACAGAAAGAACATGCCTCGCTTGTCTTTCAATACAGTATCTTAATATTCAGATATATCTATCTCACAAACCATCAAATGAAGCCATGTGGAAATCTAAATCTAAATTCCTACTGAGTTTTAGTAGTTTTAGTTTTACAGAAATAGTGGAAATGTCAATGAAGCATTTTTTTTTTTTTTTTCCCTTCACAGAAATCAAAAGCTACAGGAAACCTTCATAATTCTATTTACATCTTCAACAAACATCTTCTCAGTAGCAAATGGTTTCCATGCCTTTGTTCAATTTTATTTTTGAAACAAAGAAATTAAAGCAAATAACCGAGGGTAGGTAATTCCCCTATTAATACCTACTTAATGCTGTGCATGAGTAACTGAATTCAAGGAAGGTAGGACTGTCCCAGTAGGCTTCTCTGTAATACTGTGTGGGCATTACGTTTTCACCCACATAAGTACTGCAAGTACTATGGCATCTGCTTGGAGCAGATGTAAGTAAGAGCGTAGAAGACAGGGACTATACTATTTATTATTCACTTGAGTTTGGGTTCTGTGTTTCTAATACACCATGATTAAATATGCAGCGCTTACATCAGCACAATACCAGATAAGGTGGGTTGGAGACAGGTGGATCTCAGTTAGGCAAGGAATACAGAGAGACTTTATATTAATAAAACCAATTAGCAAAAGCTTTTTGAGTGCTCTGAAAATTCTATGTAAATGCAGGTTCCAATCCCAGATGGCATTTCTAAAACATTGACAGAACAGTGTCATCTCAATGTTTCACTGCTCACCGCTACACACAGAAGACTAAAATAGCTATCAATGTTTTTTTTCTCATTCGTAACTGGTATTGAGCACCCTTCTACTTTTGGTACATTTCATATGAATACAAACCAAAAAAGAAATTGATTTCTTGGTCAAAATTTGCATTTTTATTTTGACATTCAACCCAGTTTATTTTATTGGTTTATGCAAATTCTTGTTCACCACTGCTGGCGTTTTCAAGAAAATTATATCATTGTGCTCTTTACAATATTACATAGGGATAGGGTCTAGGAAGCATGATCTGAAAATGCTTTGCTACATTTCAAGTGACTTTTGTTTAAATATGCAGAATTTATTTTCAAGCCACTCAGGATTTGTGTGCTTGCTTNAGCCAGGCACTTAATTTTCAAATCTGGGAATAATATTCTTTTCCATTGGAGACAAAAGCTATTCTCTGAACAAGATTGACATAAATTATGCTTGAATTTTTTTACCATTCCATGTAATGGATGGTATTTTTAATTTCATACATAATTGCCTGACATCAAATCCCAATCATGATTGTGATTTGGAGTTTTTTTGTTGTGATTTTGTGGGTTTTTTTTAATCAGTACCAGACATTTATGAAATGAAAATTCAAGTATCATTGTTTATTTTTAAAAAACAACTAGAATCTATTGGTAATTCCGTTGTGTGATGTTTACTGAGAATTTTAAAATTACAAAAGAGCTTAAAAGACACGGACTTAACAGGGATTTGGCACGCTGAGAGTATCATAATTTATCTATTTTATGGCATTAACTAAATTTGCTACTTAGAGCAGTGCCCAGCTAAAAAAAAGTCAAAACAATTGTAAGGCTGCTCTCTTCTGTGGACTTAAGCTGTGACAACAAATCCTTGCTATTCTCCATCCTTTTTATCTTACGTCAAAGTTGGTGCTTCTGCATGACATTTCAGATGTCATGAATTGGATAATGGGGAGGCTGTGGATATTATGTACCTGGACTTTTGAAAAGCATTTGACACTGTCTCCCATGGAATTCTCATGGAAAAGCTGGCTGCTCATGGCCTGGATGAGTGTAGGATCCGGATCAAGCACTGGCTGGATGGACAGTCCCAAAGAGTGGTGCTCAATGGAGTTAAATCCAGCTGGCGGCCGGTCACAAGTGGTGCTGTCAGGGCTCAGTATTGGGACCATTTCTGTTTAAGGTCTTTATTGATGATCTTGACAAGGATATGAAATGTACCATCAGCAAGTTTGCAGATGACACCAAGTTAGGTGGGAGTGTTGATCTGCATGAGGGCAGGGAAGCTCTGCAGAGGTACTTGAATAGATTGGATCGATGGGCCAATGTTAACAGTCTGAGCTTCAAGTGTCAGGTCCTGCACTTGGGTCATAACAATCCCATGCATCACTAGAGGCTTGGGGAAGTGTGGCTAGAGAGAAAAGGACATGGGGGTTCTCATTGATAAGTGGCTGAATATGAGCCAGCAGTGTGCCCAGGTGGCCAAGAAAGCCAATAGCATCCTGGCTTGTATTAGAAATGGTGTGACCAGCAGAGGTAGGGAAGCAATTGTCCCCCTGTACTCAGCACTGGTGAGGCCACACCTTGAGTATTTTGTCCAGTTCTGGGCACCTGAACATGAGAGAGATATCAAGGTGCTTGAGCGAATGCAAAAGAGAGCAATGAAGCTGGCGAAGGGCCTGGAGAATAAATCTTATGAGGAGCGATTGAGGGAGCTGGGATTGTTTAGTCTGAGGAAGAGGAGGCTGAGGGGAGACCTCATCACTGTCTACAACTACTTGAAAGGACATTGTAGAGAG